>JASDQU010100183.1:616500-649546 GCA_032191745.1 Picea mariana
CTCTTGTCCATTCAACACTCTAGAACTAGGGAAAGAGTAGTATTCTGTCACGGTTTGTTCCAGATCCGGGTGGATCCGTGGAGATTGGTCTGTGTCCGCACTCACGAATTTATCCTTGAACAACGACCTAGGAAAAGCAGATAACATACTGAACTCTCAACCCAGGTTCTTTGTCCTAATCTCGATGTGGCACGAATATAGCCATGTGAATAGATGTTGTGATTTCGAACATGGTAGAAACCACTTGATTACAAGTCATTGAGGTAAATCGTTAACAAGTGAGAGGGAATCACCAATGATGTCAATGAATCCCAAGGTACCCTAGTAAAATCCAACGAATGTGAATAAATGAGCTAAAGTCGAACATTCGTGGAATCATCCGATTAGAGGTCAATGATGTAAACCTACTTTCGAAAGCGAGGATGCCTGATATTGAGGCTTTCAAGTCCCAAGGTACTAACTGGTTTCTAATTCTAATTCCTAGATGATGTGTTGAAGTTGATAGGAAAATACTCGTTGAAGGATGGCCTTGATGTATCCCCCATCATCGACATGAAAATGACACAGGAAAGTGATGTAAGATGGTGAATCAAATGAGTATGGACTGACACATGAAATGGAAACTGGAAATACTGTAGATGGATGGTTTAAAGTGAAACTTCCCTTGAAAATGATGAGGCATGACAACTGACTTGGCAACATTGACTCGACGCCAAGAATGTAATGTGACAGAAATAAGAGCACTCTTCGACTGGACAAAAAAGTATGGCAACACTTGGAATTGGTATGAATCAGAGAAAAGCAGATTACCGAAATGTAAGACGAGACACAGATAAGTGCCATGTTCAAGGGTGACAAAGGCTACCATAAAGGATCCTCAAAAGCTTGACCCACTTCCTTCAATTTTTCCCCCACCTAGATAGATGAGTACCCCTTTCTTTTTTAACGAGCTTGATGAGGATAATAGATTCTTGGTATAACTCACCTTCGGTAAGTTCCTCTTCCTTTGTTTAAGGAACTAGAATAAGTAAGTGTTTGTTCCCATATGGGCCCTTCAATGTGTAGTTTAGCGAGTCCAGAGAAGGAAAAATCAATGGTTTTTCATGTTTAAAGAGTCTGAAAAGAACTTAAAGGCGACTCCAGGGTTGTCCTTTTTAGTAATTTTAGTATCGCGAGGCCAAAAAAGAAATAAAATGGCACTCGAAAGACGCCCTTTCAAACCTTTTAACGAGTGTGAAAGGAAGCAAGATCACTTGGCAATCTTTTCATGTTTAGAGAGTCTGAAAAGATCTTAAAGGAGACTAGAGGGGGTTAATTTTTCGTATAACCATTACGAGTCCGAAAAAGTGATAAAATTTTACTCGTTCACATTCTCATGTATTTATGAGCATGAGTAAGAACAAAGACTAAGCTCGGTATTGGTTTCATTTTTACACAAGCTTGAAACAAAATTAAATTTATGCTTGTAAATTCCCAACGTAATTTCCAAAGGTAGGGATAGCCATGGATGGTTGGTACTCTTCCCCTAGCTTGAAAAGTTAGCAGATTAACTCCAGAATGATAATCAAAGGCTTGAGACATGCCCCCCCAAGCTTCATTTTATTCACCGACTTTGAGGTTGTCACCAATTTCTATACTAGATGGAGAAAAAAGATAAGGGTGGATGAAAGGAAGGTTCAAATAAGAGACCTAACGAAAGACTCGACTCGACATCTATGAGATATAACTAAAGGATCGACTCGATATCTACGATATCTAGAGAAAGACTCAACTTGTTAGGAGAGGTGACTATTTCATTTTTTAACAAGCTTGACACAGGAAAAGAACTATGCTCAAGGCCTTTATTTCATTTTTTAATGAGCTTTCCATAGAGAAGCAAAACTATGATCGTAGCTTCTGTTTCATTTTTTAATGAGCGTTCCACAGAGAAGAAAAACTATGCTCAAGACCTCTGGGTTCAAACCCCATATTTTTGTTTCATTTTTTAACGAGCTTGACATAGGAAAATAACTATGCTCATGGATTTTGCTTCTTTTTTTAACCAACTTGCTGCAGAGAGAAAAAAATATGCTCGTGGATTCCTCTTGATCATGTCTTCCAAGAGGAAAATGATCTGGAAGGAATACATGTCAAGGGACAAATGTCAGTCATGGCTTCCAAGATATCTTCTCTAAATGGAAGAAAAGCACTCTAGAAGGAAAACATGTCGACGACCTCGATAAGGGTAGGGATATCTGGCTCTAATATCCCTATCGAAGAGATGACCATGTCAACTAACATATATAATTTAGGAGAAGGGAGAGATTCCCTCTCGTGCAGGGTTGAACACATGTGGCAGGTTGTTACATAATTGACCTATGGTGGGGAAGACATCGCTGACATGTATGGACCATTCAGGGAAGGTGGATGGTTGACCATCAGATGAGGGTCAATGAATGAAATTTGGTCGATCATTACTATGTTTTAGTTTTGAGGGAAACACATCACTCAAAAGAGAGTGGACACAAAAGATCTCATAATGTAGACATAGTCTCTCTCAAGGAGCAGGTTAAAGTCCAAGGGGTCATGAAATACCATCACATCGACATAGACCGTTTTTCCTCCCAAAGTAATCAGAAACTAAGGAAGGATCCCTAAAGTTTGACTAACTCTTCTGTCAAAGGTCAACAGATTCTGAGTCACATGCGTAAGCTATGGGGAACCAAAATCTTTCCAAGAATTTGCAGATAAGATGCTAACAAAAGAACCTTCATTTATTACAGTGTTAGGAACATTCCTATCACAAACCCACACACTGATTTGGAAAGGCACGTAAGAAGGAAGACGAAGTTCTGTCAAATGATTCCAATTAATATAAATCATTTGATTTCCTAAAGGGGGTGCCATCGGGACGAGAGGAGTGGCACCTTATCCAGGTGAATCAGTATTAACGAGGTAGACCAATTTTGGTTATAGGAAAATACCGCTATGGACAGATGAATATTCTCTTGGATTCTATACCCCTAATACCAATACATAAAACATACAAATGGACACTAACATCCCTGTGAATTCAATTACCTAATCAGAAAGAGAAAGAGAAGGAAGAAAATGTGATGCACCTTATTCCGTAGTTAGTCCTCACTACCTCCAATCTGATATTGATCTCCAAACTCTTTAGAACCACTCGATACCCACAATGTAATGGACAACAAAAGACAAAGAACCTCTACTCTACTCTACAAGATTAAACTAATCAAATTAATTTATTAAGATTGACAACCATATGCAACAATACACAATATTGAAGGGAATAGGCCAAGTAATATTAATGAGAATTTTAAAGAGACATTGACAATCTGTAGATGAAGTTGCAACAACCTCTCCAAGTCCTCCTCGTCCAACCCTTACATGATGCTCCCAAGATCATAACCAAAAACTTTCTCCCAATATCATAAGTTTGATACCTCAAATTTGACCCTATCTTCTTCTCCATGGAAAAGCCCTCATTATATAGGATTTGGAGGATTAACGACCATGGAGAGTGTTATCACCATGACAAATTTATGTGGGAAATATGGTTTTCAAAACTTAGCGAGGCACTAAACCAACATGGAAGCATGATAAACTAGAGGCCAGGGCCAAATCTAGCGGGAGGAGATTAAAGATAGCGAAAATGCATAGTTGATGGGACCTGATGGGTCACAGATCATGAGCGCTGTAGATAAACGATCAGGAATTGTTTTGGGGGGAGAACTTTCCTGAAGGATATTTCCCGAAAGTGGGATGAAAATTAAACCGTGGTTTCTGGTCAAGAACATGTGGCACCACAGGGTGCATTTCGGGGTGATAAGCGGGTTTCCCCAAACTATTTCCCCTCGCCCCTGAAATCAGAAAAGCATATAAAGAGGAGTCACTCACCGTTATTTTATTATTTTTCAAATCACTAGAACGTTGGAAGATTGGTGTGACCACTCCATTCAAACTGAAGCTCGACAGTACACCAAACTCATGCATTTTCCGCTCATTTACAGGTATTTTTCATTGCCACCATGGAATCGGTCATTACATAAGTAGCAGAGCAAGATACCATGTCAAACAAAGAATCCCTAATTGATAGAGACTCAGATGTGTTCGACACTGAAATAACCATTTCACCCATCTCTGTGTCCAGATCTAGCTTGTCAGACAATGTAGGGAAACATATACCCTTCCTTGAAGCAGTCCAGTCCGCCATAGTCCCTTACATTGTCGAGCTCGCATTCCCTTTCTCGGAATTCGTAGGTTGGTGCATAGAGCAATACTCACAGGAAGAGAGAGTTGTTTTAAATAAACTAGGGTTCGAGGTCTTGTGTAGAGTAGATATCCAGTCAATTCGATACGCCCTCGACATATCAGAGTCCCCCTCTGTAGTGTGTGAACTGTTTGAAGAATAAACGCTAATCACGGTTTACAGAGAATGTCCCTTCGAAGTCAAACACCTATTTTTGAAAACAATTGTCAAACCAGAGCATATTTCCGAGAGTCTGTCCTTGCAAATGAGTGTAAATATCATGGCTATTAAAGTCCAATGGGTTTGTTCCATACTAAGTTAGATTTTAAGTATAGATAATGACAAGTATGTGGTTGAGGTCATGTTAGGTTTTCTGTTAGCATTTTTCCAGTCAGAGTCTATTCAGTCAGTTTGCATCAACTTTGATAGATTCATAGCTGATAATATACAGAAACCACTAGTGAATTTCCAGTCACTAAGACATTTCAGATATTATAGATATTTGTTGAAGACTTTCCCAGAGACAAACAAGAGAGAATTCCATGAATAAATATTCATATCAACTGAATGCAAAAGAATCAAAATGCTCATCTTTATCAACAAGGTCATGTCCAGAGTCTACAACCTGATTTTCAACACCAGCCTACCAAGAGTCCTAGATGACATGAGGAGTTATTTGCAGCCAAATCTAGAAAATAGAGTGGGGGACTGGGTGTTGTTCATGCATTCAACAATGACATGGGTGTATGGTTGTCATGAATCCCCCTATCTTCTGCCTATCTTTTTGACACCCATAGTCTTTTCCCTTGAATTCATCAGGAAATGAATTATATCAGAAACAAAACACTTTTTGAAATTACACAAGGCATCCAACCTCAAATTTCCTTTCATCATTAGACCTTTTATTGTCAAGACAATATCATGTTTATCTCAGATCCAGGACAAGCTCAAGGAGTTTGTATTTGCACAGTTACAGGGAAGAAGATATGATCCACATCAAATCATATCTAAGTGAATACTGATAAACAAACATGACCCCTATGAGCATGAACATGTTGAGGTTTTTGACAAATTGGCTAATTTAGATGTCTATGCTGATATGGAAGTAGTCATGCAATCAACTCAAACAAAAAAAGTTGAGGAAACCTTACAACAAACTCAAATGTAACAGACTCCTCAGAAACTGATAGTTAAAGTTCCCAAGATAATTGTTTATAGCAAAAGGAGCAGTTCAGAGGCCCTGGGCATCAACAATCAATAGTCTACCCCTAAAAAGATGAAGATCACACAATCCCCACAGATAGTGGATCTAGAAGAGGAAGAGCCTAAATATCAAGTAAATATGGATATGGTGGAGAGTGGCATCAACAATGTAGAAGTTGGGAAAGGGAGCAAACTCCAAAATGAAGGCAACTCAATAACTTTCAGCAACAAAAAGCACATCTTTGATAAGGCAACTGAAGAAGCCTATCAATCTAAAGAAGATTTGGCAAAGAAATATGTTGAGAAAGGAAACTTGGCTATGAATGAAATGAGGGAGTTAATCCCTGAGGTAGAAAATATATCTCAGCATAATTCTTCTTTGTTCACAGTGAGAGATCTAGAGAATAAAACATTCAATATAATAGTTGCAGATGATGTCAAAGTATCTAAGATCAAGATGAAATATGAAAACATCAGTGCTCTTGACAAAGTGAAATTCCACAGGAATACCAATGACATGTTGTATTTAGATTACTTTGGTCTAAGTATGAAGAATTCAAAGCTGTCAACCTATGAAATTAAGTTAGAATGGAAGTTGAGGCAAGAAAAAGTATCCAACAGGGATTGGAAAACTCAATTCAAGAGGCTAGAACTTGAAGGCCCTTAGGGAGTGAAATCCTCCTTAGAAGAAAAATACAAGCTAATTCAAAGCTCGAAGAAAAAACTAAAAATGTCTACCATAGAGCTTCCACAAACAACATAACTGGTTTCTCTAGAATAAGAGAAGGAGGCATTTCAACAAGAGACATTGAATTTCAAGGCCAAGGTATTACAGTTGGAGCAAGAAAAAGTGAACTGGTCACAAGGGCATACATAAGTACCAAACATGGTTGTAACTGTACCTTCTACTGCAGAAGTTGGGCCAAGCATTGAAGGGCTTGTCAAGGCTATGTCACAAGTTGGCCTGAAGGTGGGAGAAATCAAATCCCTTAAGGGAGATATAGAAAAATTGAAGCAAGAAATGAAAATGAAAGATGAGAGGATGGCTTAGGTCCAGAAGGAGAATCAAGCTTTGCAGGAAAAGTAGACAAGCTAAAAACAAGATTGAGAGGCAAAGGACTGTTGTAGGGATCCAAACACATCATCTAGGATTCTATTGATTCTGAAGCTGCCAAGTTTAGGGTCTACTTGAACTTGATCAATGAAAAAGATAGCATGGACATCATATCCAGAAGCAATTGCACTATTGTAAATGAGACCTTGGCTAAGAAACCATCAGAGTGGGCCCAAAATGATATAAACCCGCTGAATTCCATCCCCACTGTAGAAATTCTGACTATCGGGGTCAAGGACATGACTACAATGATCATCTGGGATAGGATGGTCATTTCCAAGCATAACCTGTTGAAATCAGTCCAAACCAAGGCCATACAGATGGAGCAAAGTATATAGGAGTTCAAGGATCTGTTTAAGGAGTTGTTCATTAAAGGCCTCGCACCATTTTGGGATGACAAAGAAAAATCCTACGATCAAGAGGAATACAACTCTTGCCTCACCCATTGCAGAATGGATCATTCTAAGTTTGAAAGCCTGGAGGAGAACTTAAAAGGAGCAAACCTAGGGGAATATCTGATCACAGATTTTTAGATCTTGAATCAATTCAAGACAATGAATATTGGATTTCCAGTCATGATGTATGCCTCTTGCATTGACTTGGAGATACTAATTAAAGAGATGATGGACTACAACATTCCTTTTGAATTGCAGTGGAAGGAGATAATGCCGCTGGGCAAAACAAAGTGCAGTTTTCCAAGAACCAACAAATAGAGCCCAAGTGTCACCAAAATGGCAGATTAGACAAAGGACCAAAGCGATACAAATGGAAAGAGGAGAAGCTGAAGAGTCAGAGGAATCGGCCATTGGTTCATGAAATGTTTTGATTAATCATTGTAATTGGTTCCCATACTGAAATTGTCACGTTGTAATCATTGTAGTTAGTTTTAGAAGTTGAAACATTTTAGTTCAACTATTGTAATTGACTCTAATTGAAAGGAACTCGAATTGTATAAATATTAGAAGTTATGAATGTATTGATGTTGGCAGAAGTGCAAGGGCATCTTTTAGTTGTTTCTTAACTCAATTGTAATTTTCTGGAGCTGAATTGAATAAATATGCAGAATCTTTTGAAGTCTCTATGAAAAGATTATAATGGTGGTGATATGAGTTTTGTCTCCTCTCCTTGTATGTATTTCCTGTGTTCTTTAATTCCATTTGCACTTTCTTCTTTTTAAATTGGATAGTTAAAAGCTCAGAATTCATCTTGTGATGCTCTCGGCTTAAGAAATTTAAACTGTGTGAAATTCTTCATAACTAATTCAAAATTCATTTCATTAATGCTCCAAGGCAGATACTTGTTTCCTTTTTCTTCTTACACTATGCAAACTAAAATTTATAAATCAAATTCATCGCCTCACTTATCCTTTATCCTCTGGAGAGTTCTACCGGCCAGTCAGTGTTTCAATGAATTTTAGAATTTTGACTCCATATCCCTAAGTGTCCATCCCCTTCCTTTTCAACAAATTTACAACCCCCCCCCCAAAAAAATAAAAAATAAAAAAATAAAAAACTAAATCTAGCCATTGATTTCCAAAGAAACATCAAGTTACATGAGAGATCCCTCTTTGAGATGAGCAGGCTATTACCCAACTCTAAAGTTGGTTTGTAGGTTACCTCTATACTTTGTTTATAAGCTGAACAAATTTATAGAGTTCTAACATTCTGGCGCCGTTGTCGGGGATCGAAAGTGAAATATTCCCTGGGAAAAGAATGACTTAAAGCTTCAGATTTGATTTCTAAGGGTGATAGTGAATCAAACACCTTATTGGTTGAATCTATTTTTACCCTGGCGACTCCATTACCAAGAGACGAGTAGCACCAAGTAGTTTGAGTTAGAAATCCTGGCTCCTAAGAGAATTCACACCAGGAGAAACCTAGAACCAGAAGCAATACCTGTGTCTAATCCTGAGAAGCTTGTACACAAAAGAAAAGAAAGGAAAATAAGTGCAACTTTTCATTTAGACATATATCTATCCTTTCCCAAAGATGGAGTAAGAAGTAATGAAGATCTTGAGTTTGATGTGAAATTTGAGCATACTCTGTTTAGAACTAAATCTGAATCTTGTTTGAACAAGGTCATTTGTTATGAGAAGAGGTTCCCGGATTTAATTTTAGCTGCCTCTACCAAACTTCTTGTGATCCACACTCAAAACCGACAGTCGCTTCAAGCCCTCACAGCAACCATGGCATCTAGGTTTTCCCCTCTTGTACTCCCCGCTCAGTTACATGATTTTCCCCGAGAGTATAATCTAAGGATCAAATTGTACGATGTTGAAGGCAGTGTGTCAGCCCAGAAACATCTAGACTAGTTCAATTATTTTATAGAGTTATAAGAAGTAGATTTTGAAGATGCGAAAATGAGGTTGTTTGTACAAAGTCTTGCAGGAGAAGTGAGAAAGTGGTTCAGAGCTCTCCCAACAACTAGTATCATAAATTTTGAGGCCTTTGAAACCGGTTTTATTGTAAAGTGGGGTGACAAGAAAAACCCCCTTTAGTTGTTGACTCAGTATAAAAACATGAGGAGGTCACCTAACAAATCAGTGCAAAATTTTTCAACCTGATTTGTAAAGGTCTATAATCTAATTCTTACTGAGGTAAACCCCCCCTCTAAAAGCTGGCCAACTCAGATATGTTAATTTCTTTGAAAGTGATTTTTCTTTGTTGTTGAGGGAAAGAATATCTACTTCATTAAATGAGATGATGAAGGATGCAATAGAAGTGGAATTGAACCTAATGGCCTCAGGTAAGATCAAATCTAACTCCAATAGGAACATGAAAAAAGTTCAAGATAAGGCACAACCTTCAACCTCACAAACATCAGAAGAAAGGTTTGAAACAATGATGAAAACTATGGAGAAAATCATGGAGAGAATGGATTTAGATAATAATCCTAACACCAGAGAACAGGATGATGTTCCAACTAGAAATCAGAGAAGACCAATAGTCCCACAAATCAAACAAAGAGATCAGAGAAATCAGGGAAATCAGGGGGATCAACAAATAAGACCTCCTTTTCAAAATAACTATGTAAATGCGAATTATGATGACAATTTTGAAGACAACATGCATTGTTGTGATGGTGATGAGACAAAGGTATTTTTGACTAAAGAGGAGCATGACCAGTTCATGTGTGCTAATGAAATATTCATGCAATAAAATGATGACAAGTTGTCAGTAGAAAGAGAAGATTACCAAACAGGGTTGCAGAACACCATCATGCAATTCCAAAAACAATATACTCTCTGAAATCAGAAACTGCCTGCAAACCCCCCAAAGGGAAATATTCCAAAGGGAAACCCCACCAAGGAAGCTCAGAATAACATACCCTCTTCAATTCATCCCAAAAAGGACTCTGATGCAAAATATGTTGTGGACAAAGGAAAGAAGAAGGAAGAATCCCATAAAAAGGTACCTGAAACAAAAAAGGAGACAATCACAAAAGAGGTAGAGAAAACCTCATCCTCCTTTAATTTTGAAAGTGAGATGGCGAAGATTAAGATTTTTTTACCGTTCAATGAATTTGTCAAGAACAATGAATACATAAATCAGATCATCAAGATGCTTAAGATGGAACAAACGTCTGACACTTGGAACATACAAGATGATCACCCTGCCATCTTATTTGGCCCACGTCTATAGGAAAATAGTGATGCTGAAGAGGTCCCCCCTTTCTATGTCATCCTGAAGATATATGATATGAATCTGCACAATTCCATGTTGGATTTAGGAGCATCCCATAACCTGATGCCCAAGGTGGTCATGAACCAATTGGGCCTCGACATCACAAGGCCTTACAAAGATATTTTCTCCTTTGATTCAAGAAAGGTGAAATGCTTAGGACTAATCAAAGATCTGGTGGTGTATTTGTCTCAAATCCCAACAAAGAATATGGTCATGGATGTAGTGGTTGCTGATATCCCTCCTAAGTTTGGCATGTTGTTATCCAGGTCATGGGCTGCAAATTTGAAGGGAAATCTTCAAATGGATATGTCATATGCCATCATCCCTGTCTTTGGTCAATATAGGAGACTGTACAAAGAGTTTTTTCTCAAATACATGGTCAACAACAAGTCACAACTGAATAACCATCCCATCTACTATGTGGAGACTGAGCTGGGATCCTCCATTTTCTTTAATGATCTGTGTTTTGAAGAGAAAGGACCAGATATTGATATGGCTAAAAAAGATAAATCTGATTAGTAAATTGAGAAGTTTTCAGAGTAGTAGGACAGTGCAGAAAATGAGATGTGGAGCATGATATATGATGGAGCTGTCAGTAGGGAGGGGGCATGAGCTGGTGTCTGGATTAACCCCCCAGACTAGCTACAAAACCATGCTCTTATAAGATGGCTTTTGATTGCACAAACAACATGGTTGAATATGAGGCATTTGTGTTAGGATTGAAAGCTTTAAAAGAAATGGGTGCTAAGAGGATAGATGTTCATGGGGATTTTGAGTTAATCATAAATAAGGTGCAGGAAATATATCAAGCCAAGCTCCCCATATTAAGAGCATACATGAATACAATGCTTGACCTTCTTGAGGAATTTTCAGAATATAGCCTCTCAATGATTCCAAGGGGTCAAAATCAAATTGTTGATGCCCTTGCCACTTTAGCTTCAGTTTTAAAAATTCCAATCATTCCTAGCAAGGGATATGAAGTTGAGATCAAGAACAAACCAACAGTTCCTGATAATATTAAGTAGAGGAAAGTTTTTGAAGATGATAAACAAATGGACAGTTTCCTCAAAATGGAAGATGGGTTTGAAAATTTGAACATTGATGAAGAATATTGTGATGAAGAGGTGGATGCAACTATTTTCACAAAGGATGGATACTTTGAAAATCAGATTGTTGGTAGAGATATAGTGCAATTGAAGAGTAACATCATTCCCAAGGGCTTGGTCCCATTGGAGAAACTCTTTGATAACAATGATGTGGTCAGGACTCCAAAGATTACAGTAAATGAAGGGGATGCTGAAGATTGCAACATTGGGACTCAGGAAGATCCTAAGATCATTAAGCTGTCCAAAACACTTAGCCCGTAAGTCAAGCATAGATATATAAATTTGATGAAAGAATTCCCTAATGTTTTTTCCTGGAGCTATGAAGATCTAAAAGTTTATGACACCAAGGTAATTCAACATGTAATCCCAATTAAAGAAGATCATAAACCTTTCAAACATAAATTAAGAAGGATAAATCCTCTGCTGCTGCCCCTGATTGAGAAAGAGATAAATAATTTGTTTGAATCCAATATCATAGTCTCTTTGAGGTTTTCCAAATGGGTGGAAAACCTGGTGCTTGTCAGAAAGAAGAGTGGGGAGATCAGATTGTGTCTAGACTTCAAAAATTTGAACATGGTGTCTCTCAAGGACAACTATCCACTACTTAAGATGGATCACATTCTATAGAAAGTGGTAGGTTCTCAGAAGATGTCAATGTTGGATGGTTTCTGTTGGTAC
Organism: Picea mariana; assembly: GCA_032191745.1. Lineage (NCBI taxonomy): Eukaryota > Viridiplantae > Streptophyta > Pinopsida > Pinales > Pinaceae > Picea > Picea mariana. The sequence continues at coordinate 628,537 of JASDQU010100183.1, forward strand.
AATTAGATCATGGTGCACCTTGATGATCAATAAAAGACAACATTCACAACACCATGGGGTACATTCATGGATGCCAAGATGCCTTTTGGGATCATGAATGCAGGGGAAACATTTCAAAGAGATATGGACATAGATTTTGTTGATGAAAAGGACAAATTCATTGTTATCTACGTATATGATATCACTATGTACTCAATTTCTGACGAATAACATCTCAAACATTTAAGAAGGGATTTTCAGAAGTGCAGAAAGTTTGGCATTTCATTGAACCCAAAGAAGTCAAATTTTGGCATGGAAGAAGAGAATCTGTTGGGACACATTATTTCAAAGGAGGGGATAAAGATAGATCCCAACAGAGTTGAGGGGATCTTAAAAATTGGCACACCCATAAGCAAAAAAAATTACAATCTTTCCTGGGGAAAGTGAATTTTCCAAGGAGATTTATCCCTAACCTGGATGAAATCATAAAGTACATCACTAACATGCTCATGAAAGGAAATGAGATCAAGTGGACCCTAGAAGACAGGAAATCCTTTGAAAACATCAAAGTGGCATTGACCAAAGCCCCAGTACTGGCCAACCCTAATTTTGAAAAAGACTTGATATTGTTCTTTTTTACCTTAGAGCACACCATTGCTGGTGTTTTACTACATAAGGATGAATAAAAAATTGAGAAGCATATATCATACTATAGCAGGACATTGAGGGATGCCCCATTGAAGTATGATATCATGGAAAAACATGCATATGCATTGGTCAAGGCCCTAAAGGAGTTCAAAGTTTATATCTTGCATTCTCATACCATTGCTTATGTGCCCAACAGTTCTGTGAAAGATATTTTAACTCAGCCCGATCCTGAGGGGAAAAGGGAAAAGTGGATAGCTGTGTTGTTGGAATATGACCTTGAGATCAAACCTAGAAAGTTGATCAAAGGGCAGGGGCTTGCCAAGCTCATGGCACAAACAAATTGTGAACTCTTGGGAATAAATTTCATTGCTGATTTGTTAGCAAATTCAGGAAAGGAAAGAGTGCCCCAGACATCCCAAAGATTCCTTGACTCCCCATGGTATGCATATATCATTTATGTGTTGAGAAATTTGCAGGCTCCTCCTGAATTAAGTAAAACTAAGGCCAGGTTCTGTTGGAAGCCAATAATTTTGTCACGATTAAAATCATCACAAAGAAATTATATCCTTTTGAAGCTACCATCCCCTTGCATTTATAAACGCTTTTGTGTCTTGGTTTCAAGTCAATGATTGGGTTAAACTTCTCTTATGAGTTTTTCGTTTAATTTTCCATTTGTTTTGAAAATCATGACTGTAAGCATGAATTTAAATAAAATCTTGGTTTGGGTAATGTTGTTGTAGTTATATTTCCTACCTAATATTTTTCTCTTTGAAGGCACCCATAGGTTGCTAAGCTTCACGTCTTATAAACTCTTTGATTAATTCACCACCACAATTTTTTATTGCATTATGGGTATAATGACTTAATTGGTTTTATGGTTGATCGTTTGGTTTTATTTTTGAAATGTATGAATGCACGAAACATTGGATTAACATTGATAGGTGCTTCACACCATCAACAGTCATATCAACTTTCATGTCGCTTGGTACTGTTCTAATGTACCCATGACTACACCTCACCCTGCTGTCCTATGCATTAATGAACCCATTCATTATTTGAACTGGCATTCGATAGCAGTCGAGGGTTTTGAGATTCATTGTGTGTAATGGCTCATAGTTCTATGCACCTTCTGGTATTTCGTTTTTCCAAACTCGTTTGATCAAGCATGACAGTCTCCAAACTTAACAATTTTTGGGCCATTTTAGTTTGCACAGACCTCTCTCTGCTACTTGTTTATTGGAAGCCGAAGCCTATACCCTGTGATATCTACTTTGTATATTTGACAGTGACCATGGATCCTGTGGTTCGAATTGAACCAAGTGACTCTGAGTTTTGTTTTTTTGAAAAAAACCCGTAATTGCATACCTGAGAAATTTTTTTGCGTGAGGTTTTATGGGCAAACAATTAACAATTTTGCCAAATCGTCTAAAACCCATTTCAGAAATGGTTTCATTTACCTTCCACGTGGGAAGTTTCTTTAGAAAATAAACAGTTGCAAAGATACATCTCTTCCTTTGGAGACAAAAATCTCTGAATTTCTTTTGCGGCTGAGGTAAGCATTTTATTTATTTATTTTTCTCAGAGATTCAAGCCTGTTATTGATTTTGTTGGGTTCCAAGTTAAATATGCCCTTATTTTTTCTGATGAACCTATATAAAACGTCAAAACGCTGTAAGAGACAGAGCATGAACTCTCTGTTGAGCCTTTTTCATCACTGGCTTATAAAAATCATGTTGATCTCTCACCTGCCACAAATCAGAGACAATTGGGAGAGTTTCCTGAGACGAAATGGTTTTTCCGCCGACCATATAGTGAACCTACCTTTAAATGTAAATCCCAAATTTGATAGTCCCGTGACTGAAAGTCAGGGTTTCAATTCACCAGATGGCCGTGAAATTAATGAATCTGTGTCTATTGCTTTGAAAATCCTCATGGTTAAGAAATCACGATGTTTTTTCTCATCTAGGAAATCATTGGAACATGTAGTAGACGAATTAAAAGGAAAATTTTCCCCTGTTCTTGCAAATGAACCTAATCAAAATCATAATGATAAACCTAATGTGAGGAAAACTCGTAAGGTTAAGAAACAGAGTAATTCAAACTAGAATTTTACAAGCAAAAGGAGTAAGCAATCTAATAATATCATCATTAAAACTCAACAAATGCCACTATCATAGATTCAGATTTATCAGGTGCCTCTTTTTCAAATTGATAAAATAACAAATAGCTTTTTTGTTTTTAATTTTATTTTTTTTTAAATAAAATAGATTAGATTTTGTTTTTGATTTTATTTTTATTATTTTAGACTAGCTACAGAATCCTGTAGCTTATCTTTTTTTTTTTAAATATTAGTTAGCATTATTTTCTGAATATCAAATATGTTTTGCTATCTACAGGAAATTGATGATTATGATGTTGATTACATGGAGAAACATCTTGGATCGTATGCTTTATTATTCAATAGTTTCTTTCTTTTACGTTGATAAAACTTTGTTATTATTTTGACAGATCAACTCATACAGGAGTGGTTTCTAGTTTTATTATTTTTGTAATACTATCTATTTTTTGGCGATTGCACTCTATCTTGCATGATAAGAGTATGTGAATCCTAAACTAGTATAAATATTGGCCACTCTTAGTAGTGAAGAGATATTTTGTTGGAATACATTATGGACATATAATTTTTGAAAACTATTATGGAGAAGTTGTTCATCATTTGGCTTTAGACCTGTGACGCTTACCCCATTTTGTTTTTGCCTACATCCTATGAAATATTGTAATGCTTGATGCAACTTTAGTCTGGTTATCTTATGGTATTTCATATTATCAAGAACTTTAATTATGTTTGTAATTTGTTGTTCCATATTACATCTGTGATCAATCTATCATTTAAATATTGTTGATTTATGCTAGATATTGGATGATGGATTATATGAATGCTTTGTATTGAGTTTCCTTTATTATAAGTGTTCATTATTATAAGATCACCAGATCTGTACATTTATCATTCTGTTGTTATATTCTTGTTCCAATGCATATTTGAGTTTATTATGGGAGCATTAACACTGTTCTTTTACAGGTTTCCCTCATAGGTTGGACAATTAGGAGCTCAAATTGCACAGAGAGATAAATTCAACTTAGTTTATTAGTTACAGGCTAGTCTACTTGTTATTTAGTTATGTTGTTTATTAATGAAATAAGAACAACTTGAATTAGATTTGACTGTTTGACTATTCTTTTTTCAATTATATTGGATTGGCGTTCATTAGCGTTAGACTTTTAAATATTCAACAGAAAACAAAAAAATGTATGTGCTTTCTTTATCTCTCTTATAAACACTTTCAAAAAACATTTGTTTCACAAGATGTCAAGTAAATCTTGTACGATGTACATAAACTGTTTATAATCATATGCACATATTCGTATTTCCATTTGAAAATTTGTAATTATTAAACGTATATTATTAGTATCATAGCTTTATAGATTAGTTTCTTTTCTTTTGTTATTTTTAGGATTTTAGTTGGCCAACATAGCCATTAAACCCGTCGGGTCATTTCATTCCAAACGGATTGGGTTATTTAGAGAACCCCGGTTTGTATTTGAACTTTCAGTTGACGGTGTGTCAATTACGCCTGTCAACAAATGGCACTAGAGGGAGGGCCGAGGTAATTTTAATGATTAAATGTTTTAACCCTCAGCCTATCATAATTCCAGATTTATAAAGTCTTCTTCTGTGTCATCTTGAAATGCACTAGAAGGTAGGCTAGATTGGCAAGCTGGCCTTGTGGGAGTCTTTATTTCAAATGTATTTAATTCCCTATGGCTCCCCAAATCACTCTGTTGGAACATGCTTTCCACTTCTCATTACCTGATATTCCCAACGAGACAGTCTCTCGCTTGTCCAAACTCACCTTTGATGGTGGGGGGGATATATATGCTAAAGACCATATTAACAAGTTTTCGTGTAAATGCATCAAGCATGATATTTCCGATTTAAAGGTTTTATGCAGATTGTTTGATTTTACTTTTAGGAGTCGGATTAAACATTGGTTGAGTCTTTTCTAGCATATCAAATTTTTGATTGGTTTCAATTTGTAGAGGAATTTTTAGATGCTTTTGAAAACTATGATTACAATCAAATATGTGAAGAATTTTAGACTTTACTAATCAATGACAATTCATCTCCAGAAGGATTTTCAACAAGAATCCATCATGTTCTATGTAAATTTATTCTTGATGACATGTCATTTGTACTAAATCTCCTCTATGATGCTTGCATCCCTTTCATCCCGTCATATTCAATCGTGAATGATAAACCAATTACAAATGCTATCACTCAATTGCGAGAAAAATTGTGTTCACAGGATGAGAGGAATCCATTCGAAAATCTTGAACAAGCAAGGGATGTAGAATCTATTGAAAAGGTTCTTTCTGATAATTAAATTGTTTTCTCCTCTGAATCATTGTATTTTCAGTCCTCGACCATCGCGGAAGAAGATTCGATGTTGGGTCAAGGTGAATGTCCTCATTCTTCTAACTCTTGCTCTAATCAGTATTTAAATTCAGTTATTGAAGAACACTTAGGTGATGAAAATGATCTTAATCTTTCTAACATTCCAATGAAACTGATTAGAGATGTAAATCTGCAATTTGAAGAAGAAACTTTAAACCCTCATCCACAAATCATACCTTATCCACATGAAAGATTAGATGTTTGTCGTGAAAGTTTTGAATTATCTATCATAGAGGAGGCAAATTTACACAATTGTATTATGTTGAAGGATTTATCACCAAAACAGAGTAAAAGTTTTAAGGAAAGTGAAGAGGAATGTGTTGAGAATACCATTGTTAAATATCGTATCTCAAGAGATTCTTTTCATGTGCTTATTTTTTATTCATTTTACGCTTTATATCCCGATCTCTTCTTAGATTCTGGTGGAATTTATACTTTACCCACGATATCTTACTCTTTTCCATCACAATCAAATCTTTTCGATATGCCAAAATTTGGTGAAACTAATTCCAAACATAACATTTATGAAGTCGGATTTGATGTTCTTTCACTTTTATCACTCGCATGAAAAAAGGACATGCTGCAAGATGATTTTACACGATTTGTTTTTGAAAAAGACAATTCACTCATTCCTATGGAGATCAAATATTCTACATTGCATATTCGTTCTTTGATTAGCTCAAATTTGAATATTTATGCTTCACATTTTGAAACGATCAATCTCATCAAAGGAAGTGTTCAAACCAATGATCTAATTGAAGTCATGAATCCTCTTATGATGTGCTCCCCATTGATATATCCATTTCATCAAAGTCATAATTTGCATCCTACTTTTTATGAAAAGATCTTAGAATCTTGAAAATTCGTATAGAAAAAATCTTCATAACAAAGATAAAGTTGTGCTTGCTTTGTTTCTACCTGAATATATAGGAAGTAAGCATGACATGAATTTTCTAGATCCTCCATGTGAAGAAATTCATGAACACTTGGAGAATTGTCAGGAGGATGGGGCACTTCAGCCTTGACTGATGGTTATGTCAGGTCCCCATAATCTTGACAAGTTTTTGAAACTTACTTACACTCTTCCCTGCCATTATGACCCATATCATGACAAAATTGCAGAATGGTTGGAGGATTCATACATCAAGAAGTTTCAAAAGAATGGTAAGGTTGTGCTTTCTTTGTTTTTAAATGAATATATGGGAGGTAAGCATAGCATATTTCTTTTGTATCTGCAAATACTACATTCTTTTGTTCTGATTTTCGACTTTCTATGCCTTGCAAGACTAAAGATGCTCTTGTGGTTGCACTGGAAATATGATTTTACTTAGTGTTTTGATATATTTCATAGTTAGAGTAGGTTTCCTTTAGTTTTATTTCTCACTTTTTCTCTTTGTAATAATGCAGTTATGAACACAAGTGGGCACACCAAGGGAGCCATAATATGATTGTTGTCAGGGAAGTCCACTTTAATCCTTTTCTCTTTGCTTTTCCTTGAATATTTCTTTTCAAAAACACAGTATCATCATGAAAATTTTAAATGAAAAGCAAAGCGATAAGTAAATTTGAACTGTCATTTCAACCCTAACCCAAGGTACCATGAGTAGGACTGCACTCATATTAATAAGGATTTTTTTTTTTTTTCTTTTAGTCTCTCTCAAGAGATATTTCGCTTGATGGTTTCTGATACACCCTCTTGTAAATATTTTTAATTTTCTTTTCCATTTTGATTTTGGTTCTTTTCATTTTGCTTGATTTTGATTTGTTTTCTAAATAATTATGTCTGAGTCACCATTTCATTTGTGGAAGGGAATCAAAATTCTCATTCGTTAGCAGCATTTGATAACTTCCTAAGCACATGAGCAGTAAGTGCTAAAACTCACATCAGCAGAAGTCAGTTTCTGTTTAAATCAGTGTTTCTAGTTTCTCATTGAAATTACAAGAAGACGTGATTATCATTAACAAAATTATAATGTTGTCCTTGTTTTAAGGAAAACAACTCAATTTTACCTTCCCATCCTCGAGATGGTTTCCTAACAGTAATATAAGTGTCCAAATCATGATGAAGGTCATCAAAAAAGAAGAATAATTTGTAAATGATCGAAATTTTCATTCCGAACTATTGAGATTTTCAGTATCACCCCGCCCTCTTGAATATCATGAATTTCTGGAAATTATAAATAAATTATAGAGGGTTGAAAACATTGTAATGCATGGGAAGTGTTTGTAAACCCGCCGAGACACTGAACAGGTCTGCTGGCAGCGGGTAAATGTATGCATGATACCAAGGCAACTTTGTGAGGGTACTAAACAACCTTGTTGGCAGTGAAGCAATGTCGGGTTTAAGAAGATCCTCATGTATGTCTTTTAATTTGATCAAGCGTGAAAATGTTTTTTATCATTAATCGACGACTCTTGGACAAGATAAAGGTACTAGAGTGGGTTAAATGACATCCCTACCGAGGCTATGGACGCATGCTGGCAACAGTGGCCCTATCAACAATATCGAAGTCAACTGCATAAACATCGCTACACTCGTAATCTAAATTATATGTCAGATTACACTTTTTAGACATAAATACATTTGATGCTAAGCTGTGTTATTTTCTGAGTTATGATTGGAATGCTTGACCTATTGTTGATTGTTTTTAAAATTTATTTCATCTGGGCCCCTGACATAAATTTTCTGGTGATGCAGAGATAACTGCTTCGCCCAGTGTGTCGCCATTGTTGGCAACCAATAATTTTGTCACAATTAAAATAATCACAAATAAATTATATCCTTCTGAAGCTGCCACCCCCTTGCATTTATAAATGCTTATGTGTCTCGATTTCGAGGCAATGATTGGGCTGAACTTCCTTATAAGTTTTTCATTTAATTTTTCATTTGTTTTGAAAATTCATGATTGTAAGCATGAATTTAAATAAAATCTTGGTTTGCGTAATGTTGCTGTAGTTATATTTCCTACCTAAGATTTTGTGCTTTGAAGGCACCCATAGGTTGCTAAGCTTAACGTCTTATAAACTCTTTGATTAATTCACCACCACATTTTTTTGTTGCATTATGGGTATCGTGACTTAATCGGTTCTATGGTTGATCATTTGGTTTTATTTTTGAAATGCATGAATGCATGAAACATTGGATTAACATTGATAGGTGCTTCATGCCCTCAATAATCATATAAACTTTCATGTCGCTTGGTACTGGTCTGATGTACCCATGACTACACCTCACCCTGTTGTCCTATGCATTAATGAACCCATTCATTATTCGAACTAGTATTCGATAGTAGTCGATGGTTTTGAGGTTCATTGTGTTTAATGACTCATATTTTTGTGCACCCTCTCGTATTTCATTTTTCCAAACTCGTTTTATCAAGCATGACAGTCTCCAAACTTCATAATTTTCATGCCATTTTAGTTTGCACAGACCTCTCTCTGCTACTCGTTTATTGGAAACATAAGATTATCCCCTATGATATCTACCATGTCTATTTAACAGTGACCATGGATCCTATGGTTCGAATTGAACCAAGCGACTCTAAGTTTTTTTTTTTGAAAAAAACCCATAATTGAATACCTGAGACATGTTGTTGCGGGAGGTTTTCTGGGAAAACGGTTAACAATTTGGCCAAACCGTTTAAAACCCATTTTGGAAATGGGGTCATTTACCTTCCACTCAAGCAGTTTCTTCCAAAACTACACAATTTCAGAGATAAATCTTGTCCTTTGGAGAGAAAAATCTCAGAATTTCTTTTGCGGCTGAGGTAAGCATTTTGTTTATTTATTTTGCTCAAAGATTCAAGTCTGTTATTGGTTTTCCTGGGTTCCAAGTTAAATATGCCCTTATTTTTGCTGATAAGCCTATATAAAATGTAAGAACTCTGTAAAAGACAGAGCATGAACTCTCTGTTGAGCCTTTTTCATCATTGGCTTGTAAAAATCCTGTTGATCTCTCACCTGTCACAAATCGGGACAATTGGGAGATTTTTTTGAGACGAAATGGTTTTGCCCAGAACGACCATACAATGAACCTACCTTTAAATGTAAATCCTAGTTTTGATAGTCCCGTGACCGAAAGTCAGGGGTTTCAATTCACTTGATGGATGTGAAATTAATGAATATGTATCTATTGCTTTGAAAACCCCCATTGTTAAGAAATCACGATGTTTGTTCTCGTCCAGGAAATTGTTGGAACATGTAGTACATGAATTAAAAGGAAACATTTCTCCTATGCTTGCAAATGAACCTAATTAGAATCATAATGATAAACCTACTGTGAGGAAAATTCGTAAGGGTAAGAAACATAGTAATTCAAACTAAAATTTTGCAAGCAAAAGGATTAAGTAGTCTAATAATATCATCATTAAAACTCAACAAATGCCGCTATCATAGATTCAGATTTATCAGGTGCCTCTTTTTCAAATTGATAAAATAACAAATAGATTTTTTGTTTGTAATTTGATTATGTTTTAAAAATAAAATAGATTAGATTTTATTTTTACTATTTTAGACTAGCTACAAAATCTTGTAGCTGGCTACAAAATCCTGTAGCTTATCTTTTTTTTTTAAATATTAGTTAGCATTATTTTCTGAATATCAAATTGGTTTTGATATCTACAGGAAATTCATAATTATGATGTTGATTACATGGAAAAAACATCTTGGATCATACACTTTATTACTCAATAGTTTCTTTCTTTTATGTTGATAAAACTTTGTTATTATTTTCACAGACCAACTCATACATGAGTGGTTTCTAGTTTTACTATTTTTGTAATACTATCTATTTTTGGGGGATTGCACTCTATCTTGCACGATAAGAGTATGTGAATCCTAAACTAGTTTAAATATTGGTCACTCTTAGTAGTGAAGAGATCTTTTGTTGGAATACATTAAGGACATATAATTTTTGAAAACTATTATAGAGAAGTTGTTCATCATTTGGCTTTAGACCTCCATGACGCTTACCCCATTTTGTTTTTGCTTCCATCCTATGAAATATTGTAATGATTGATGCAACTTTAGTTTGGTTATCTTATGGTATTTCATATTATTAAGCACTTTAATTATGTCTGTAATTTGTTGTTCCATATTACATCTGTGATCAATCTATCATTTAAATATTGTTGATTTATGTTGGATATTGGATGATGGATTATATGAATGATTTGTATTGAGTTTCCTTTATTATAAGTGTTCATTATTATAATATCACCAGATATGTACATTTATCATTCTGTTGTTATATTCTTGTTCCAATGCATCTTTGAGTTTATTCTGGGAGCATTAACATTGTTCTTTTACATGTTTCCCTCGTAGGTTGGACAGTTAGGAGCTTGAATTGCACAGGGAGATAAATTCAACTTAGTTTATTAGTTATGGGTCAGTCTACTTGTTATTTAGTTAAGTTGTTTATTAATGAAATAAGAATATCCTGAATTAGGTTTGACTGATTGACTATTCTTATTTCAATATTAGCATTAGAATTTTAAATATTCAACAGAAAACAGAAAAATGTATGTGCTTTCTTTATCTCTCTTATAAACACTTTCAAAAAACATTTGTTTCGCAAGATGTCAAGTAAATCTTGTATGTTGTACATAAACTGTTTATAATCATATGCACATATTCGTGTTTGCATTTGAACATTTTTAATTATTAAACTTATATTATTAGTATCATAGCTTTATAGATTAGTTTATTTTCTTTTGTTATTTTTAGGATTTTAGTTGGCCAATAGAGCCATTAAACCTGTCGGGTCATTTCATTCCAAACGACTTGGGTTATTTAGACAACCCCGGTCCAGATTTTACCTTCCAGTCGACGGTGTGTCAATTACACCCGTCAACAAATGGCGCTAGAGGGAGGGCCGAGGTAATTTTAATGATTAAATGTTTTACTCCTCATCATGTCATAATTCCATATTTATAAAGTCTTCTTCTGTGTCATCTTGAAATGCACTAGAAGGTAAGCCAAACTGATAAGCTAGCCTTGTGAGAGTCTTTATTTCAAATGTATTTAATTCCCGATGGCTCCCCAAATCATTGTGTTGGAACATGCTTTCCACTTTTCATTACCTGATATTCCCAACAAGACAATCTCTCGCTTGTCCAAACTCACCTTTGATGGTGGGGGGGATATATCTGCTAAAGACCATATTAACAAGTTTTGGTGTAAATACATCAAGCATGATATTTCTGATTTAAAGGTTTTATGTAGATTGTTTACTTTTACTTTTAGGGGTTGGATTAAACATTTGTTTGAGTCTTTTCCAACATATCACATTTTTTAATGGTTTCAATTTGTAGAGGAATTTTTAGATGCTTTTGAAAACTATGATTACAATCAATTATGTGAAGAATTTCAGACTTTACTAATCAATGACAATTCATCTCTAGAAGGATTTTCAACAAGAATCAATCATGTTCTCTGTAAATTTAATCTTGACGACATGTCATTTGTACTAAATATCCTCTATGATGCTTGCATCCCTTTCATCCAGTCATATTCAATTGTGAATGATGAATCAGTTACAAATCCTATCACTCAATTGCGAGAAGAATTGTGTTCACGGGATGAGAAGAATCCATCCAAAAATTTTGAACAAGCAAGAGAGGTAGAATCTATTGAAAAGGTTCTTACTGATAATCAAATTGTTTTCTCCTCTGAATCATTGTATTTTCAATCCTCGACCATCGTGGAAGAAGATTCGATGTTGGGTCAAGGTGAATTTCCTCATTCTTCTAACTCTTTCTCTAATCAGTATTTAAATTCAGTTATTGAAGAACTCTTAGGTGATGAAAACGATCTTAAGCTTTCTAACATTCCAATGAAACTGATTAGAGATGTAAATATGCAATTGAAGAAGAAACCTTAAACCTTCATCCACAAATCATACCATATCCACATAAAATATTAGATGTTTGTCATGAAAGTTTTGAATTATCTATCATACAGGAAGAAAATTTAGATGATCATATTATGTTGAGGGATTTATCACCAAAACAGAGTGAAAGTTTTAAGGAAAGTGAAGAGGAATGGTTTGAGAATACCATTGTTAAATATCATAGCTCAAGAGATTCTTTTCATGTGCTTATTTTCGATTCCTTTTACTATTTATATCTCGATCTCTTCTTAGATTCTGGTGGAATTTATACTTTACCCGCAATATCTTACTCTTTTCCATCATAATCAAATCTTTTTGATATGCCAAAATTCGGTGAAACTAATTCCAAACATAACATTTATGAAGTCGGATTTGATGCTCTTTCACTTTAATCACTCGCATGGAAAAATAACATGTTGCAAGATGATTTTACACGGTTTATTTTTGAAAAAGACAATGCACTCATTATTATGGAGATCAAATATTCTACATTGCATATTCATTCTTTGATTAGCTCGAATTTTAATGTTTTTGCTTCACATTTTGAAACGATAAATCTCATAAAAGGAAGCGTTCAAACCAATGATCTAATTGATGTCATGAATCCTCTTATGATGTGTTCCCCATTGATATATCCATTTCATCAAATTCATAGTTTGCATCCTAATTTTTATGACAGGATCTTAGAATGGCATGAAAATTCATATAGAAAAAAGATTCATAACAAAGATAAATTTGCGCTTGCTTTGTTTCTACCTGAATATAAAGGAAGTAGGCATGACATGGTTTTTCTAGATCCTCCATGTGAAGAAATTGATGAACACTTCCAGAGAAGTTTTAGGAGGATGGGGCACTTCAGCCTCGACTGATGGTTATGTCAGGTCCCCATAATCTTGACAAGTTTTCCAAACTTACTTACACTCTTCCATGCCATTATGACCCATATCACGACAAGATTATAGAATGGTTGGAGGATTCATACATCAAGAAGTTTCAAAAGAATGGTAAGGTTATGCTTTCTTTGTTTTTAAATGAATATATGGGAGGTAAGCATAACATATTTCTTTTGCATATGCAAATACTACATTCTTTTGTTCTTATTTTTGACTTTCTACACCTTGCAGGATTAAAGATGCTCTTGTGGCTGCATTGGAAATATGATTTTACTTGGCGTTTTGATATATTTAGTAGTTATAACAGGTTTAGGAGTAGGTTTCCTTTAGTTTTATTTCTCACTTTTTCTCTTTGTAATAATGTAGTTATGAACACAAGTGGGCACACCAAGGGAGCCATAATATGACTGTTGTCAGGGAAGTCCGCTTTAATCTTTTTCTCTCTGCTTTTCATTGAATATTTATTTTCAAAAATGCAGTATCATCATAAAAATTTTAAATGAAAAGGAAAGAGATAAGTAAATTTGAACTGTCATTTCAAACCTAATCCAAGGTGCCACGAGTAGGACTGCACTCATATTAATAAGGATTTTTTTTTTCTTCTTCTTTTAGTCTCTCTCAAGAGATATTCCGCTTGATGGTTTCTGATACACCCTCTTGTAAATATTTTTAATTTTCTTTTCCATTTTGATTTTGGTTCTTTTCATTTTGCTTGATTTTGATTTGTTTTCTAAATAATCATGTCTGAATCACCATTTTATTTGTGGAAGGGAATCACAATTCTCATTCATTAGCAACAGTTGATAACTTCCCAAGAACCTGAGCAGTAAGTGCTAAAACTTAGATCATCCGAAGTTAGTTTTTGTTCAAATCAGTGTTTCTGGTTTCTCATTAAAATTACAAGAAGACGTGATTATCATTAACAAACTTCTAACACTGTCCCTGTTTTAAGGAAAACAACTCAATTGTACCTTCCCATCCTCAATATGGTTTCTTAACAGTAATCTAAGTGTCCAAATCATGATGAAGGTCATCAAAATAGAAGAATAATTTGTAAATGATCGAAATTTTCATTCCGAACTATTGAGATTTTCAGTATCACCCCGCGCTCTTGAATATCATGAAGTTCTGGAAATTATCAACAAATTATAGAGGGTTGAAAGAACTGTAATGTGTGGGAAGTGTTTGTAAATCCTTCAAGACACTGAATAGGTCTCTTGGTAGCGGGTAAATGCATGCATGATACCAAGGAAACTTCGTTGGGATACTGAAAAGCCCTGTTGGCAGCGAAGCAATGTCGGGTTTAAGAAGATCCTCAGGTATGTCTTTTAATTTGATCAAGTGTGAAAATGTTATTTATCATGAATTGTCAACTCTTAGACATGATAGAGGTACTAGAGTGGGTTAAATGACATCCCTGCCGGGGCTATGGACGCCTGCTGGTAGTAGTGGCTCTGCCAACAATATCGAAGTCAACTACATAAACATCGCTACACTCATAATCTAAATTAGATGCCAGGTTACACTTTTTAGACAGAAATACATATGATGCTAAGTTGCGTTATTTTCTGAGTTATGATTGGAATGCTTGACCTGTTGTTGACTATTTCTAAAATTTATTTCATCTGATCCCCTGACATAAACTTTCTGGTGATGCAGAGATAACTGCTTCACCCAGTGTGTTGTCATTGTTGGCAGCCAATAATTTTGTCACGATTAAAATCATCACAAAGAAATTATATCCTTCTTAAGCTGCCACCCCCTTTCATTTATAAACGCTTATGTGTCTCGGTTTCAAGGCAATGATTGGGCTAAACTTCGTTATGAGTTTTTCGTTTAATTTTACATTTGTTTTGAAAATTCATGACTGTAAGCATGAATTTAAATAAATTTTTGGTTTGGGTAACGTTGTTGTAGTTATATTTCCTACCTAAGATTTTGTGCTTTGAAGGCACCCATAGGTTTCTAAGCTTGACGTCTTATAAACTCGTTGATTAATTCACCCTCACAATTTTTTACTGCATTATGGGTATCATGACTTAATCAGTTCTATGGTTGCTCATTTGGTTTTATTTTTGAAATGCATGAATCCTCGAAACATTGGATTAACATTGATAGGTGCTTCACGCCCTCAACAGTCATATCAACTTTCATGTCGCTTGGTACTAGTCTAATGTACCCATGACTACACCTCACCCTGATGTCCTATGCATTAATGAACCCATTCATTATTCGAACTGGCATTCAATAGTAATCGAGGGTTTTGAGATTCATTGTGTGTAATGGCTCATAGTTCTGCGTGCCCTCTGGTATTTCATTTTTCCAAACTCATTTTATCAAGCATGGCAGTCTCGAAACTTCATAATATTTGGGAAATTTTAGTTTGCACAGATCTCTCTCTGCTACTCGTTTATTGGAAGCCAAAGCCTCCCCCCTGTGATATCTACTGTGTCTATTTGACAGTGACCATGGCTCCTGTGCTTCGAATTGAACCAAGTGACTCTGAGTTTTTTATTTTTGAAAAAAACCCATAATTGCATACTTGAGACATGTTTTTGCGGGAGGTTTTCTGGGAAAACAGTTAACAAAACCATTTAAAGCCCATTTCGGAAATGGGTTCATTTACCTTCCACACGGGTAGTTTCTTCAGAAACTACACAATTTTATAGATACATCTCGTCCTTTGGAGAGCAAAATCTCATAATTTATTTTGCGACTGAGGTAAGCATTTTTATTTATTTATTTTTCTTAGAGATTCAAGCCTATTATTGGTTTTGTTGGGTTTTGTTGGGGTCCTATAATTATAGGTAACTTGATTCTTCGACTTTTGATTTGGAATTGCCCCCGTGATGAAGACTTATGGCTCGGTTGACCCCTTTTTCCCCTCCATTTGTTTCACCCGATCCTTCATCACCCTATTGCATCCTTCATCCACCTCTGCACCCTCACTCCCTTGCCCATTTGTCCTGTTGACCACAACTCGCCTGCCACTCGTCCCTTCATGAATAAACAAACTTACGATAATAAACGAATAATATTAAAGGGTTAGTGGCAATTTCTAATGCTTGTAAGCCTGATAAAGTTGTTTTAATAGGATAATTTAAAACAAAATAATGATTAGATTAATTAGTAATTAAATTAATTTAAATTAAATTAGTGTTTAGGTTAATTTACTAGAATTGACATTAATCAAATAATAAAAATATTAAAACAAAACAAAATTAGAGATTATACAACAAACAAAAATTATAAAACATATAATAATTAATTAAAAAGCAACTTAAAAAACAAATTAAATAAAAAACATATAATAAAACATATCATATAAAAACAAAATGTAAACAAAAAAAAAAAAAAAAACATTAATAAAAACACACATTAACACCCGCAACTTCACGCACACATCCCCAAATAAAACAAATCCACGGGCATAAAAAATTCCAGACCCCCCATGCTTTTCTAACTTTAACGGAGGGGGGGTCCGAAAAGTGGTATTGGGAGGGACACTTGTCACCTATAGGTGATTTCGGACCCCCCCTCCCAATACCACTTAGCACCTCAGGGGGGTCCACAATATCACCTTCCCCTATGCAAAACTGCGCATCCAAAAACTCAAAACTGTCATTTTTCTAGTTCTGACCAGTCGTCTTTCGAAGTGGATTCTGGACGAATGAAAATGAATTTTGAAAAAATGAGAGAGGATTTTATTAGTAATGGGATGAAGAACAAAAACCTCTCTCAATGTTTTCACATGTTCCACCATCTGGGAGAATTGAAGCTATATTTCATAAATTGTTTTGGATTTTCGGTTCTTTCTGTTTCAGTCCTTGTTTTGCGGGAGCGGTTTCGATGAACTGGAGATGAAATTGAAGAAACTGAAAGATGTTTTTTTCTAGAACATGCTTATCTACAATAAATGCCTTCATTTTTTCCCTAGATGGTAGCATTGAATAGAAAAAAATGTCTGAGTGGACCCCTTTTTTGAAAAAATTCGTCCTGTCTTTCATGGCGGACAGTTCCTGATTTTTGGGGTTTTGTTGCTATTTTTGGCCGAGGTGGTTGAATCCAACTTCCTAAAATTGAGGGGGGATCTCTCCTATTTATTGATGTGAATTTAATGTAAAAGGGTTGTTGATATTTAGGCCCTAGCAAGCTGTAAGCATTGCAACTTTTATCAAGAGATCTTCCAGTAATACAAAGAAACGTTTCACAGGATTCTTGTGTGTTAGTTGTTGGTGAAGTTTTTCTCTGCTTCGTTGAATGTTTATCTCTCTTAGTTACCATCTTGTTTTCTAGTCTGATCATTTAAAAGGAGCTAAAGTTGCAAAATTTACCTTTGTGTACTCTGTTTCTAGCTTTTAAAGATCTAAATGTTCATCCTCTGATGTTACAGTAAAGAAATTCTTAATTGCTTCTTTACTTTAATTGATAATCTCATCTTTTTCTGCTGTCCATCACTTTATTTCTAAAGAGTCCAATAGTCGCATTATCCTTCCCTGTGAAAAGAATCTTATATCTGTTCTTTGATCTTGACCTTTATAACACAGACCCCATAGCCCAATGGTCCTATTTTGCTATCTCAACCAGAAAACTCCAAGAACACATTTTATTCTGCATAGCTAGCCTAATATCCTATTCTAAACAAATCTAAATTTGACAGAGAGATCCCTCTCTGAGTCTTGGAGGGCTAGATCCTTGACTCGAAGTGGTTTTGATGTTGCCTCTGTGACTGCCTCCACAACCTTGGGTAAATTATAGAGTGCTAACAGAATGATGAGCGTACTGGGGAACTTTCCCCAGTAGTACACTTCAAAGTTCCAGATCTGATCATTGATGGTGGATAGATACCAGACACAAGAAGGTTGATATCATTCACCTAGCGACTCCAATAAACTCCAAACAGTGCCGACTCAAAGACTCCACTGGAGAAAGAACCTGAAGCATGACCAAGCAACCAAGAAATATCAGGTACTCAATCCCAAATTGCATTCAAGACATCTTTGGTTTTATTTGTAATTATGTCTTATCTTATTTTAAGCCTGATCAAAAGTACACTGTTGAAGATTGCATTGACCACATGCTAATTGATGAGTCTCAAGAGATCAGATCCCCAATTGTAGATCATGTGCATACTCATGCACTTGCAGAAATCCCAGTGAGACATGAGCCTCGTTCTTTATCTCTTGCCATTGTTGAAATTCCAGTTAGATACAAGCCCCATAATTTACCTCCTATACCTGTGAAAATCCCAGACCGATACAAGCCTCTAGATTTGCCTCCTATTCTCCATGACCTCCATGTCAATTACATCAATAATCTGCCCAGGTTTGATGGAGAAAATGTGAAGATCACTGCTGAAAAGCATATCGAAAGTCTTGAGGATTTTCTTGATCTATTTGAGGTAGAAGATGATGATGTCTGCATCAAAATGTTTGCCCTATCATTGGGAGGTAAAGTCAAGAACTAGTTTAAAATCCTCCCAATTGCAAGCATTAACAATTTCCATCAGTTTGTGCAAGTTTTCCTAGATCGATGGGTGATCATGAAAAATGTCTTTCTCATCCTAGAAGAGTATGACCATTTGAAAAGACAGCCAGGGGAAATAGTACATCAGTTTTCAGCAAGGTTCAACCAGGTGTATCATGCAATACCTGCTGATATAAGGCCACCCCCAGGATCAAATCACTTGCATTACCTAGATGCCTTCAATCCTAAGATGACAATCCAATTAAGAGAAAGGAACACTGCAAGCCTTGAAGAAATGCAAAAGGTTGCATTTGATTTGGAAGCTAACTTGCTGAACTGAAAGGAAAAATTAAGGGTAGAAGAGGAAGATAAACTAGAAGAGGAACGAATGACATCCTCATAAGTGAAACTAGATGTTCTGGCAAACACTGTAAGAGAGATGATGTAGAAGATTAGCAGGAAAGATGAGCTTGTTGTTCAAAGACCTTATGTTCCATTAGCGCCAGAACGGACAAGGATAAATGTCCCCAACCATTTTGCAGCCCAACCTTTGTATTTTGAACCACCAAAAGATTATTTCATGTATTCGATTCATAATACAGTCAAAGATGAAACTCCAATGTATCTTGTTGAAGAGCCATCAGCTGATATGATGTGCATGTTGGATGACATTTCATTCATGGATGATTTACACAAGCATGATCAATATGATGAGGAGGATATCAAGATTAATTTTCCAGAGAAATTAGCAACATACTGTTGGGAGGAAGAAGATCATTTGCAATCCCAACAGAACAATCAATCTGTACATGGAAATTATGACAACAATGATCAAAATGCACAAAATTTTCAAGAAAATGAAAACTGCCTGCCCTTATGTTTTACCTCGCTCCTGAGGAAACATTACAAGCAGACTGCACATAGAAAGGAAGAGGGATGTTATAATGCATCAGTTGAGGAAAACAAGGGAGATACCAAAGCTGATCTAGAGGTGCAACCCTTGATCCTTTTTGAAGGTCAAACCTCAGATGAAATCATGAAGCTTGAAACAGGTGATGAGTTGATCCATCTTGATTCATTGCCTCTGTTCTTTAATTCATTCCAAATTTTGAGGGGGAATATCGGTCATATTCTATTTGAAATTCACAGTGCAAGCCATGAAGTACCAGTAGAGCCAATGCCACCATTATCTAAAGCATTTTATGACTATCAGCTGAATCGATTGTGTTTTCAAAGTCAATTTTTATTTACCCCCAATGATTTCAAAAATTGTTATGATATGGATATGATCAGACAGTCAACTACAGGGGCGTGTTTAACAGAAGTATCATTTCAAAACCCATTATAAAATTTTCAGCCATGTCAGGAAGTGCATGAAGATGCAAATAGCACAACTATATCATCAAATGAAATTGAGTTGGTTAAGTTTGAATATCAAGGAACAGGTCAATTCTACCTTGATCCTATAGTCACCTATATGGAGAAATTTTTCACTGAAGATCCCCAATCTATCTCTGGCATTACTTTGGTTCTTTAGGATTGTCAAGGTCTCTGTTGTAAAGATCAATCATGTTTTCAGCAGTGACCACTACACTTTGCAGTTTTGAATCTATGGACAAAAGGTCAAGTTTTCTTTTTTACTGTACTAACAAGCAGTCAAGCAGTCCACTAGTCTCAGCAACTACTTGATTGGATTGATTGGCATTTTTGTATTATTTGATTTAGCATGATTTTTAGCAGTATAGGGTAGGTAGGATAATGTGAATAAGCTCAGCATTCCGAGCATCTCTTTTTTAGTAGTGTTCATTTTGATTTGGTTTCGGTTGAGAGATCAAAACATGTACTGGTTGCAGAATAATTTTGGGATCATCCCAATGAATAAAGCACTGGGATGCATGTTCAAAGTTCAGTGGTTCTTGACACCTCCTGAAAGAGCTGCCATCCTAAGGTGGAACCTATGTTGGGGTCCTATAATTATAGGTAACTCGATTTTTCGACTGTTGATTTGGCATTGCCCCCGTGATGAAGACTTCTGGCTTTGTTGACCCATTTTTACTCTCCATCTGTTTTGCCTGATCCTTCATCACCCTAGTGCATCCTTCATCCACCTCTACACCCTCACTCCCTTGCCCATTTGTCTTGTTGACCACAGCTCACCTGCCACTCGTCCCTGCATGAATAAACAAACTCAGGATAATAAACGAATAATATTAAAGGGTTAGTGGAATTTTCTAATGCTTGTTAGCTTGATAAATTTGTTTTAATAGGATAATTTAAAATAAAATAATGATTAGATTAATTATTAATTAATTAGTAATTAGTAATTAACTTAGTTTAAATTAAATTAGTGTTTAGGTTAATTTATTAGAATTGAAATTAATCAAATAATAAAAAAAATAATAAAAATATAAAAACAAAAAAAAATTAGAAATTATACAAACAAACAAAAATTATAAAACATATAATAATTAATTAAAAAACAAGTTAAAAAACAAATTAAATAAAAAACATATCATATAAAAACAAAACAAAACTTAAAAAAAAAAAAATCGTTAATAAAAACACACATTAACACCCGCAAATTCACGCACACATCCCCAAATAAAACAGATCCATGGACAT
>JASDQU010100183.1:654952-684334 GCA_032191745.1 Picea mariana
TAATTGGTGACACACTGATCAAAGTCGTGAATCTCTGCAAATAAACCTTAATATAATCACCAATTCTTAAAACAAAAGATTTACCTTGATGAAGCACCAAAACTCAACTTAATAAGGTGAGTGCAATATCACAAGGTAGTTGTACACAAGGATTTTTGAAAAGTTCAAGTCAATTATTTTTTTTCTTTGTTGTTGCTCCATTTCTAGTGAACATCCATACCCCCGATGGAGTCACCTTGGTATCACAAGCCTCGCTCTGTTGCTAGTTAGCGTCCATAGCCCCGACGTAGATACTTGCACGTGCTGCATGACCTGAAATGCCTTTCCCAAGCCTTTACCTTTAAACTTATTCTCTTTTTCTTTTATTTTAGAGAATGGTGGATGGGGGATTTTGTCTGTCCTTTAAAGTCATGTGGGATGATACGTGTTTGTAAGAATTGCTTAGATATGCCTACTTTAGGATAAGCTACTTCCTTATGCATAATACCYTGGATACTCCATAAGCTTYCGGGTAAAACATCGATCATCAATTAAATGTGAGTGAGTGGAGCCTTGAAGGTAATTGGTGATATGTTCATAACCATGCCTAAGTTACTCATTGTTATTTCTTTCTCAAGGAGTGTTCCACCATGGATTTAGAGTCTTGAATACTAGACTAAGGTTACGATAAAAGGAGTAGAACCAATGTCTTATCCATTGGGCCAGGAGTGGATTTTCATGATTTTGATCAAATGTATGCTATGTCACTAAAAGGATCATGATGTCAACAAAACATGTTTATTTCTAAAAGGAATCACTCAGTGCAATCTGAAGGAGGTACTGATTAATAAAAATGAACAACTCAAGGTAGGGAAAATAAAGGAAAGAATGATTTGAATCAAATAGGCATAAATTAAGCAAAGATAAAATGTGGAAACAAAAACAACAGAAACCGAATTATTTATGTACAACTCAGTTGTCTAGATGATAACTAACCGAAATATCATTTCAATACTTGGCCAATGACATGAAGGAGTTCTACTTCTCCTTCGATATTCTGCAGTATGTATGTGCCTAAGCCAAGCTCTTCCATCACCAAATAAGGACCCAACCATACTTGTTGGAATTTGAAATGTTTCCATTTGTCTTCATGTGGCTTATCTCATTTTAGAACTAGATCTTCCACTTGAAATTCCTTGTCCCCAACAAACTTTCTGTCAAACCATATTTTGATAGTCTATTGATGAACATCAAATTTCTTCTTTGCTTTCTCTCTCTCTTCTTCTAGTTTTAGCATAGTATTAACTATTTTTTGGATAATTGGGCAATTCTTCCCTTGTGAGGTCCAGGATAATTGAAGAGAAGGTAAGAGAATATTTGGGGGAAGGACATATTCTTTCTCGTAAATAAGGAAGTAAGGAGATGTTCCTAGAGAGGCTTTGGGAGTTACTCTATCTTCTTAGCTTCCCATAGAGAATTCAATAACGTGTTGTGCCAATTCCTTTGATGGCCAACTATGGTTCATTTTAGAATAGGATAAGGTTTTTGTTGGTGGACTCAGTCACAACATTTCCTTAGAGGAAATAATTAGCTACATATCTTAAGAAGATCCATTTATATAAAGCAAACTTAGTTAACATTTAGGAAGAAAAATATGTAGTGTTATTAAAAATAAGAGTGGTTGTCACTCCAAACTTGATAATCAGGTGTTGCTCCAAAAAAATTATTACAATGTCTTCATTTGCCTTTTTCAGTGGTACAACCTTGGTCCATCATGTGAAATAGTTAGTTGTTTTTATGATGTACTTGTGCTCCTTCAAAGAATGAGGAATGATTTCTCCAATGATGTCTAGTATCTATTGTTCAAATGGCTCTTCAATAGTAACATGTTGTAAATCTATTATAGGATTCCTCTCACAAACAACACACTTTTGGCAGATTTTACATTTCTGAGCATAAGCATGTGCATCTTTGAAAATTGTAGGCCAGTAATAACCAACTCTTAGAATATTATGTGCAATGGTTTCACCAATAAAATGTCCTCCAACCGGTCCATCATGTAATTATGAGAGAACTCAACTAGCATCTTGTTTTTCAAGGCATAAAATAAATACATCATTGTTTCTTGAATAAAATGTCATTGATGAGTTGGTATCACTAATATTTGAGTCTCAACGCTCTCTTCTACTTGGATTTCAAGTGATTGGGAGAAGTCCCATGCTGGGAGTATTGTTTCAAATCATTATACCAAGAATCATACTATACAGGCACATAGAGAACTTCATGCACGTAT
The DNA here is from genome assembly GCA_032191745.1 of Picea mariana. Lineage (NCBI taxonomy): Eukaryota > Viridiplantae > Streptophyta > Pinopsida > Pinales > Pinaceae > Picea > Picea mariana. The sequence goes on from JASDQU010100183.1 coordinate 657,225, forward strand.
AATGACAACTCATTTTCCCATCCTTCTTTATGTGAATCAACTGGGTCTAATGATTCAATCACTAACTTACAAAGACCCCATCCTATGAAAATGGTGGTATGTTTAAATTCGAGATCACATTCCTGCACATAAGTCATCCAGTTTCCTTTGTGCTCTTCAAGTTGTTTTTGGACAAATAGTGACCTCACGATAGGGTGAGGGTGTGGTTCTGATGTATGTAGGGCTTGAATTGTTTATTTTCCTTGTAAATAGTGAAAGTTTGTTTATCAATCAATGGATAGTTTAATTTGACCTCTTGTAGACCGATGCTCATAAATGAAATTAGACCTTCATTCCCCCTCTCATATTTCTGGGTGAGCACTACTGTAAGGGAATGATATTGATGGAAAATACCACCAACTTCAACCCACAATCACATACTTTTCAATACTCTGTCACAGTCAATATTTGACTGCTTGTCTAGCCATGGATCAACACAAACAAACATTCAAATTTTGCCTTTTTCCTACAACGCTAAATTGCGCTCTGTCACAGATAACTCTGCATGGAATTACCACTATGCAGATATACCTATGGGCATGGAATTATCAACAAACAATGTTGATGATATCCTTCGTAGACAATTTTTCGCGAAATTCAGCAGAGGATGTGGGTGTGTCGCAGGTCACTTCGCACATAGAATCCTGCAAAAATACTAAATTGTCATAGATCTTTACGAGGTGTTCCACTGTGCCAAATCATGATTATATGTTCCTGCGTAGACAAATACTCAAGAAATATTCTTTCAAACATAATTTTAGAACTTAGATGAAATTAATTGCGCATAGTCTTTCCTACAATCACATAAACTCATCACTCTGCCAAGATAACCTATACATAGAGTTTAACAATTCAAACACACATCACGACAAAATGCAAACACACAGTGCGACAACACCACACACTCTGTTCTTTATTAATATCAATGAAGGAGTAAATTTACACATGAAAGCTCATTCCTTTTTTGGTCTCTTGGACCTCTGCAATCCACACTTTTTACATATTCAAATCTCACACACTCGCTAAAATCTCCCTCTTACAAAGCATCAATATATCTCAATCCCTCATATAGCTCACAAACAAATGAATCTCGAGTTATCTTAACAAATTCCTAAACTAGAGATCTGTTCCTAATATTTAGCAATAGACTTAACACTTGTGATAAACAACTCGATACCTAATCAAACATACTCAACGAAAATGTCTTCTAGAGACATCTCGTAGTTATTACAGATATAATAAAATAAATTAGGGATCCAAATCCCTTGGTAAATGTTTGCGACCCATGAGGTCAATCTAAATATTTATTGCCAGATAATCCTGCATCAAACTCTCAGGGAAGAATATAACTATTCATCATGTCTTCAAGGTCTACGCCATACTTGGATATTTCTACTACTGTCATCCAGGTAGCATCCTCTGGTGTTCGTCCCTTCCATTTGATCAAATACTGGAAATACTCCTTGCCTTTGGTTTTCCTTAATACCTTCTTATCCAATACTGCCTCGATTTCCTTTTGCACTGCTTGGGGTAGTTGGTCTTTCCATTCTATAGTCTGATCCTCATCACTTACAGGTTCATTTGCTAAAACATCCTCTATCTCTTTGAAGGGATACAAATCTGCAATATCAAAGATTGGAGAAATTCCAACACCACTTGGAAGTTCTATTTCATATGCATTAGAAGAAATTTTTCTTTAAATTTTACATGGTCCAATCTTTTTAAGCTTTAGTTTGTTATAAGTCCCTACAAGAAACCTCTCTTTCCTCAAATACGCCATGAAAAAATCACCAACCTCAAAATTTACGAGTCTTCTCTTCATGTCTACTTTCTGCTTATACTTGTGGCCATTGTCTTGCAATTTCTGTTAGAACCTTTTCTGCAACTCTTGCATACTTACTGCAAAATCCTCACCATAAACACTTCTCAATTCCTGTTTTCCCAAATTCCTCAACTCACACACTCCTCTAGGATGCATTCCATACAAAATATGGAATGGACTCATCCCTATGCTTCTATTTGGTGAGTCATTATATGCAAACTCAACTTGACCAAGCATCTGATCCCATTGCTTAGGGTTTTCATTCACAAGACTTCTCAAAATTTTTCTCAGACTTCTATTTACTACCTATGTTTGTCCATCAACCTATGGATGATAGGTTGAGTAAAACTGAGATTAGTACCAAGCTTCTTCCATAAGGTTATCCAAAAGTGTCCCACAAACCTAGTATCTCTATCATAAACTATACTTTTGGGTAAACCATGCAACCTTACAACTTCTTTAAAGAACAAATTTGCAACATTTGTCGCATCACTAGTCTTGGTACAAGCAATGAAATGAGCCATTTTTCAAAATCTATCTACCACAACATAAATAGAATCATTACCTCTCTGTGTTCTTGGCAATCCCAACACAAATTCCATACTCACTACATCCCATGGCCTGCTTGGAATGGGTAGTGGTTGATACAACCCTGTATTTTGACTTCTCCCTTTAGCATGTTGACAAATTCTGCACTTCTCCACAAACTTCACTTTATTTGCATACCTAGCCAATAATAAAAATCATTTACTTGAGAAAAAATTTATCTTGTCCAAAATTTCCCGACAATCCTCCACTGTGCTTTTCTTTGATCAAATTCTCCCTCATTGAACACTTTGGTATGCATAATTTATTGTTCTTGAACAACACTCCTTCATGTATCATATAGTCCAACCATTGAATTCTATTACCAACATTGAGATTTTCACAAGCTGCATAGCCATTCTTGAAATCTTCATCATCTTGATACATTTCTTTTAAACCATCAATTCCTAAAGTGCTAACTTGAAATTCTTGCAAATTAAATTAATTCTAGTCAAAGCATCAACAACCTTATTAGTCTTACCACTTATGTGTTTAATCACAAAGGTAAAATTCTGCAGAAATTCAACCCACTTGGCATGTCTTTGATTCAATTTTGGTTGACTACTTATAAATTGTAATGCATGATTGCCATTGTACAAAAGAAATTCCTTGGGCATGAGGTAATGCCTCCACTTCTTAAGTGCTTGAACAATTGCATAAAATTCCTTGTCATAAGAGAAATTTTTCTATTTTGCTTCATTTAATTTCTCACTAAAATATGCAATTGGTCTTTTCTCTCGACTTAAGACAACTCCTATTGTAGTCACACTAGCATCCGTCTCAACTTGAAATAATTTGTCAAAGCTTAGCAAAGCTAACACAGGTTTTTCAGTAATCTTTTTCTTCAATAGTTTAAAATTTCTATCAGCTGCTTCAATCCACTTAAATGATTTTTTTCTTTCTTTGATAGTTTCTACAATAGGTGTACATATCTGACTGAAACTTCTAATGAACTTTCTATAAAAATTTGCAAGTCCATGGAAAATTCTTACCTCAAATGCATTTCTTGGGGTTGGACAATTCACAATTGCTTGAACCTTTTCTAGGTATAACTTCAAACCTTCTTCAGATACTACAAACCCCAAATATATCAACTCCTTCTTCATAAAATTGCATTTCTACAAATTCATTAGCAATTTTTCCTTCTGCAGGGAACTCAAAACCATCTTGAGATGCCTTAAATGTTCCTCTTTTGTCTGGCTATATATCATAATGTTATCTAGATAGACTATCACAAACTTTCCAATAAATTCCTTTAAAACCTCATTCATTAACCTCATAAATGTATGAGGAGCATTTGTGAGCCCAAAAGGCATCACCAATCATTCATACAGTCCACTATTGATCTTGAAAGTAGTTTTCCATTCATCCCCTTCTCTAATTATAATTTGATGGTATCCACTCTTTAAATCAATCTTTGAAAAATATTTTCAACCACTCAAACAATCAATCAAATAATCTATGTGAGGCAATGGAAATCTGTATCTTATGGTGACTTTATTGATTGCTTTGGAGTCAATGCACATGCACCATCCTCCATTTTTCTTTGGGATAAGTATTGTTGGTACAACACATGGACTCAAACTCTCCTTCACCAAACCTTTGTTTAACAACTCCTATACCTGCCTTTTAATCTCTTCATTCTCTTGTGGGGTCATTATGTAGGCTGCTTTATTAGGAAAACTTGCTCCCAGAATTAAGTCGATATGATGGCTAATAGTCCTTATAGGGGGTAATTCATTTGGAAAATCATAAACTATAATATCAACAAAATCATCCAACATAGCTTTAACTTTTGTAGGTAAATCATCCAGATTTGTAGTAGTGAGTATTACCTTTGGCTTACCAGTTAAAGCAAAATGTACCTCCTCTCTCCTCTTGATTTCTTGCAACAACTCCTTCCCACTTATCAACAATACACTTGGACTAGCTTCTTCTTTGGATCCTTCATCCTACAAAGGCAACAACACATGCATGTGTCCATATTTTTCTAGAGAATAAGTGTTCCTCCTACCATCATGATTGGCTTTCCTATCATACTGTCACGGTCTTCCCAACAAAACACGACAGACATGCATAGGAATTATGTCACATAATATCTCATCCTTGTAGCTACCAATTTGAATTTCCACCTTACAATGTGTTGAGCACTCAACACACCCTAAAAGATTATGCGGAATTTCTTTCTTTTTCGCTACCACTTATCATTTTTTTAAAAATCAAAGTCAGTATTGTGGGATGGATAAATTTATATGTTGTTATTGAGTCTTGTTAGCGGTTATTCTTTTTTGCTTGAAGTTATTGACGAATTGATATTTTTTAGTCACATGACATGAAAGGCCTAAAATGTACATGGCTTAAACGTTTTCAACGGTCGTTGATTGACAATTTCCGATCTATAATACAATTTTTTAACATAGCCGATACGTTTTCGGCATCGACAAAATCCCAGATATAAATCACAAATGCAGACAACCATACCAAATTTTCGATCGCCAATACATTTTTGGCATCGGTGAATTCCGAGGGTCGAAACGACGAAAACATTGACCGACACAAATTGATCAGGATGAGTCTGTGGATTTAGGGAAGACCAACTGCAAACTCCTTTTTATTGTCTTTATTTTTTCTTTTTATTAAGTTGGGTTCTATAAAATAGTGGTTGATCTTAATAAATACAGTAATATAGACTATGCTCCTGACCTACACTCACATGAAAAATAAGAAACGTCGGGCAAGTAAATTTTAAAAAAAAATCATATTTGTCTTTGTAAGCATACTACATGGGGAAACAATGAAATATCTACTTAGTGGCCTGGTAACACTAAATGGAAATATGGCTAGACAAAAAGAATCACATGTACCCATGGATAGAGCCAGGAACAAGCTCCACCTTAACACTTTCACCTTGTCAAAAAATAAATATCCTTCTCTCCGACTCACTCTTGGCATTTCTTCCAGAAGAAAATGATCTATATTAAAAGGAGTGCAAAGTCCAAGAGGGTATGAAGATAACTCTGCCGGGGCTATGGATGCTCGTTGGTAGTGGAGCAAGGTCTGTGATGTCGAGCTGACTCCGTCAAGGCTATGGACGCTCGTTGGTAGTGGTGAAACACCATAAGAAAAGGAATTATAGCTAAAAGGCCTCACGCCAGTGGACGCCCTACCTGACTCTTTTCTAAAAGGGTCATGGATTGATGTTAAAAGGAAAGGGGGTGGTAAAGCTAAACCCCACAGGTAGAACCAGATTTGTGAACCTAGGAACTTATGTACACATTGATAGAAAAGGTTCTGTTGAAAAGGAATGGAATAAAGCCAGAGGGTTTCTCAACTAGTTTGCATAGGTTAAGCCTGCAGGAAGGAGTAGAGATTCTGTTTTCGCCCAGATAATTGCCATTTGTTGAGCACTCAACACACCCTAAAATATTCTGTGGAATTTCTTTCTTTTTGGGTACCACTTATCATTTTTTTTTGAATCAGAGTCAGTATTGTGGGATGGATGAATTTATATGTTCTTATTGAGTCTTGTTATTGGTTATTCTTTTTGGCTTGAAGTTATTGAAGATTGATCTTTTTTAGTCACATGACATGAAAGCCCTAAAATGTACATGGATTAAACGTTTTTAATGGTCGTTGATCGACAATTTATGGCCTATAATATAGTTCTTTAACATAGCCGATACAGTTTCGGCATCGACGAAATCCCATATGTAAATCACAAATGCAGACAAACATAACAAATCGCCGATCGTCGATACATTTTCAGCATCAACGAACTCCGAGTGTCGAAATGACGAAAACATTGACAGACACAAATTTCCGATCGTTGATGTGTCTTCGACATTGACAGGATATGATGCTGTAGCCAGGGATGTTTGTTTAAAGAAAGTCACCGATGCCAAAAAATGTTTCTCATGAAGAGGTCAAAATCAATAAGCCATGTGTCTTTTCCGCATTAATAGTCCCTATGACTAAGTCTCTTCCCTGCGTCGTCCTTTGCGGTTTCCCCATGTCATATCTGTACTTCCATGTCAACATTTCCACATCAATGATGTACGACGATTTTTATTGGCGTTAGAACTCTTACCTAAAGGTATTAATGAAACATGTCTAAGGAAAACTGCTGACGCTGATTCACTCATTTACTATCGATAGACTGATAGGTCACCGAACGCCGAGGTTGTTCATCAAACCTTCTTCATTCTACACTGGCAATCCTGGCCGATCTGTGTTGTTGTTCCATTCAAAAGACCTTGTTTTTTTTTTCTCGACACTGATCATACTGGTTTCTTGTGAACATGAAAAGGGCCTGGTGATTTGATGGGACACCCCTAGCTGAGGTAAGACAGATTTCTGCATTTTGGTAGACAAATTGAATTTTCGCACAACCAACACCACAATCCCGCATACTGGCCACCCGTTGGAATTTGAATTCACCGATGAACTGTGAAAACCCGCTCCCGTGCCTCCAGCCTGCGTTGCATTTAATCCTAAGTGTGGTGCAGATCCTGTAATAGATTGCACATATCACATTTTCACTCCCGAATTTAAGGCTTCATGCGACGAGGTAAGTATGCGTTCTGTTTAAATTTACAAGGTCATACCCAAACATGCTATTTCATTTGCAAATCACTTATTCCCTAAAACAGATGAAGGACAAAGAGAGAGCGTTGAGGAGGTTACAACCCGCTTCCTAACTTTGATTACCAGTAAGTCTAGGTTAATTTCTTGCAAGCGAGAGGTAAGCATTGCCTTTATCATTTCTACACTTGCGATATAGTCAATGACTCTTGTCGAGGTTGGCTGGCTGCTCAATNGGCCCTACAACACTTTTCAGCCCTAGATTTATGTTTTGAAGCTAGCCGTTTTTGCCAAAGAGTTTTAAGGAAAGAGGGAGGAGCATGAGGCCTTGCTTAAGCAACACTAGAATGAGCTTCCTCCCCTTAGGGTTTTGACTTCATGGCCCTGCCATTGCAACACCATTAAGTCAAAGTCAAAGGCAATTCTGGCCGATCCGTGCTATTGTTCCATTCAAAAGACCTTGTTTACTTTTTCTCGACACCGATCATACTAGTTTCTTGTGAACATGAAAAAGGCCTGGTGATTTGATGGGACACCCCTAGCCGAGGTAAGACAATTTTTTTCATTTTGGTAGACAAATTGAATTTTCACACAACCAACACCACAATCCTGCATGTCGGCCACCTGTTGGAATTTGAATTCATCGATGAACTGTGAAAACCCGCTCTCGTGCCTCCAGCCTGCGTTGCATTTAATCCTAAGCGTGGTGCAGATTTTGTAATAGATTGCACATATCACATTTGCACTCCCGAATTTAAGGCTTCATGCGAAAAGGTAAGTATGTGTTCTGTTTAAATTTACAAGGTCATACCTAAACATGCTATTTCATTTGCAAATCACTTATTCCCCAAAACAGATGAAGGAGAAAGAGAGAGCATTGAGGAGGTTACAACCCGCTCCCTGACTTTGATTACCAGTAAGTCTAGGTTAATTTCTTGCAAGCGAGAGGCAAGCATTGCCTTTATCATTTCTACACTTGCGATTGAGTCAATGACTCTTGTCGAGGTTGGTTGGATGCTCAATATAACATTCTTTTCTTTTTTGTAGGAAAATTCCTCCAATAAATCCAACAACCAGGTGCTCACCTAGAACGCCCAAAAAGAAGGAAGTAGAGGTCAACGAAGGGTCTACACCGGGCGCTGCAAGAGAACTTGATTTTGTCTCAAAGATGGAATCAATTATCCACACATCCACCAAAAATAAATTTTCCCAACCTCCAGCGTTCAATGACACAGAGACAAGCACTAGATCTAAAATGGTTCTCCCGCATTGGGGAGACTCGTATACTAAAATCAACTAGGAGGATTACCCGGATTTCACACCCCACATCAACCCAACAGTCAAAATATTAGATGATCAAGTATTTCCGAACATCAGGAGATCATACCTGCACAGGGTGGCTTGTTAGACCCCAGTTATGCCCTGTATTAAGAATCTAGGATGGATAATCGACCATGCGGACACAGTAAAATGCACTATCAACAATGCAGAGGGCGAATGCATTGGTGTTTTCCTTCCAGTTGAGGTACAAAAATATTATAAACTTTGGGAACTAGAGGAGAGGTTAAACGCAGATTTCGTGGTCAAATTTTATGAGTATTATAACACCAACAGGTTATGAGCCTCATGGTGGAAAGAAGTTAAAAAATTCACAAACAGAAACACTGGATGGTACAACACGGTAAATCTCAGAGAACCCTACATGTATCTAATGGATTTAATTTGCCGATTATATGGAGAAAAGGAATGCTCAAAATTTTTAGAAGCTTGGATGCCCTTGGCTTATATCGTGGCAATTTCTAGGAGTAGTTTCAATCGGGGAAGCATTATCTCCAAGAAGCTGAGTATAAATCTCCTACAGGCCCAGACACTGAAGGAAGGAGAAGTTACAATCTTCTACATGACATTCTAGTTGCTGGACATAATCTGCGCAATAAATGTTTTCGCATGTATGAATTTAGGCTGGCATATTGCCGAATTTCCTGTACATGTTTATTTCAGTATCTTATGGTAAAATAGGTACAAAAGATTGCATGCCATGATCTGTGATGGGTCCAAATCCAAGTTATACTTCATTTTTTATAGAAAGGAATGCCCTCGACTTTCGATGACAACAAAGAAAATGATATCTAAAGTTGGCCACTGGTACTTCGAAGAGACAAGGACTTATATTAGGGTTTTTGGAGCTACTGGTGCACCCCACCTACTCCCCATTCATGTCCCATATCATCTCATATTGGGAGAGATTTGTTGGGAGATTTGCAGATCATATTATTTTACAAGGTTATAATGCTTCCCTGGTAAAGGATAAGAAGAGAGCCTTCATTCCCTATGGCTTTCATATAGGATTTTATATGGTCAAAGACATTGCGTAAGAAAAAGAAGAAGGGTTAAATCAACTTGAGTATCGATTCCCCACAGGCCACTTTCACAAGCATTATCTGAAGGGTTTAGTTCCCCGGCACACGTTGTAGGTATCCTCCTATTGGTTGTATGCTCATGATAGTTTTGAAGATGAAATATTCACAAAGGGTGACTAGGACTGGGAGGATGTGCTCCATAGAAAGGCTAACTCGAATATGATTAGATTCAAAGTGATTACTATGGATGAGTAGGTTGAAACGATAGAACATACAACTCAAGAAGCCCTCAGGGTAAGAGAAGAAAACAAAGGAGTAGAAGCACCAGAGGAACAGAGGAGGGGGATGTTGTTACTAGAAGAAGCCAAAAGATCTATACGAAGATTTGGAGAAGATCCCCCACTCAACCCTTTGAGAGAACCCTTGAGGATTACCCCGACCAATACAAGCCACCTTGAGGAAGAGCTATATGGCTTAAAAACAATTCCACCAGAGGAGACCACCGACCAATAAAACGCCAACCCCTTGTCACCATAGGCAGTATCCCCGGTGACTACTATAGCTCAATGGCGAATAACAATAACATCAAGTGAGACCAATGTGCCTACTGTCCTCATTGACTTAATTACCATATATGACGATGAGGAAAGTTCAGAGGTTTTGCGCATAACCTCAGTACCAATCACAGAAGAGGAAGAACCAGGGGAAACATTTTCTCCAATTTCCGACGCTTTGAACCCAAATCCCTAGGAAGGGGAGCATGAGACATGTAACACTTTGGACAATGAATTTATCTATCAATTGGGAACATGACCTCAGAATGACAGCTCTAAGAATGACTTGGGTGCCGGTGAACAACAAGAAGAAATGTAGCAGCCAGAAATCGACATCTCAATAGCCGAACCCCCAGCTAATGTTGATCCTTTTCCTACTTCCCCATCTAGGACCAAGACTCCACCAACCGATGAGCACCAGTAGGAGGCCAAGTCACCAGAACATACAGAAGTTTCCTCTGCCAAGGAACTAAGAGAACCTGCCATGAAACATCTCTATATGGTCGGAAGCCTAGGCAGTACTCTGTGCTGAGGAGATCAACAGGTTCCTGAACCAATAGATGAATTCGCCAATATATAGGAAATTTCTTATGACAAGAAAAGGAAAGCTATAATGAGAAGAACTACTAAGAAAATGAGGCTCACACTCGATAACACACTTCTCATAACCATAGAGGAAACATTGTTTGAGACAGAAAATGCTAAGATGACTGAGCTAATTGGAGCATGTATGTCTATAAACGATGCTACTTTGGACATGGAAAGAAGGGATGAAATGGAGGTAGCCACCATGAAGAAAGAAATGGACCATCTGTGACATCAAACATATTATTAGAAGAATTCGACACAGGAAGTGGTACTCCTAAAGAGTGATTTCCTAGAAATGTATGCACAATTCACTAGTGAAAGAGATCTCTTCACCGCTCGCGTAGCTGATTTCCAAGAAGATACCTGCATGGGGAAAGAAACCTTTAAATACATGTATCTATGATATAATAAAGTACATCAAGCCTTAGAATAAATAGACTACATCAATGAAATGTAGAAGGGCCGAGATACAAAAGAGCATGGCATCCGAGTGTTGATGGATAGCAACATCGCCGGAATAAAGCACACAATTGAACACTGGGTAAGCATGGTCCAAGAACCTCAATGGAAATTGCAAGAAAGATGGGGAGAATGTGAGAAAAGCTGGGAGAAATTCAACCGAGAAATGAAGAGCATTGACCTACCAGAGTTTGGTCCACCAAAAGATTTCTTCGATCTGCATGACATAATTAAACAACATTAGCAACAAGACTTGAAATGGGTAGTGGAGATTTCTTAGATTTCAAGCATGATCTCGAGTCAAGTGAAGAAGTTCATGGAACCCTCGTTTAAATCTTTTTCAGTCTTACAATGCTTAAGTGTCAAGATAATCAAGCACAAGGAATGCGTAATAGAGATAAAAGAGGTTCTCTCCGCTCCGATGGATCAACACATGTTTCCATATGCAAATACATACGAAGATCTCTTCATCAAGTGGTTAGAGTACGAGAAGAACAATCCACTTCAGTAAAACCACTAGACGAGCAAAAGAGAATAGATAGATAAATCCACCAGGTGAATTTTTCTTAATTTAACACAACTTTAGTAGCTATTTTTAGTTCAGTTATTTTTTTTTATAAATAAGGGCATCGACCTGGGACAAAGGGTCGATGGTTTTGGAGAGAAAGACTTTTTCTGAAATTTTGTAAGATAACTATTTCTGTGCAAGTTATTTTCATTAAGAAGTTTTGTTTAGAACCAAAGACATTTCTATCATCTAAGGCGTGAAGGTGATTAGATTGAGGGGGGATTATCTGTGTCTTCAGTTTCAATATTTGTTGTTGTATTGAGTAAGAGTTGTTGTATCTATTATTTAAAGTTATTTGATAATGCTATAATACAATTCTTTTATTCTAGTTGATGAATAGAAATCGAATGTGTTAACACGTGATTGATAATAGAGAATGGAAGATTACTTTTCTTGCACTAGCTTCTTGTCACGTGTATGCTTTTCTTTTTCTGTAACTGTTATCTCAGACAATGTTGAATGTCCACTAATCAAAATGGTATTAATGCTGGTTTGAAGTAGTTTAGATCTTCTTCATTTGCATGCTAAGGTATAAAGGTTATCCTAAAAAAACCTAGCCTTCTCCCAACACACAATTTAAGTTCCCTCTACCATTTAGATTAAGTTTTATCTCTCTTTGTTATAAATATTAGAAAAAGAACCAAAAAGAGAACTGATTAGCACAAGGAAAGGTTTCACAAAAAAGACACATATGTCAATCATGATTAAAGCCCATCGATAATTCCATCCATATCACGAATATGGATAACCTTACCACTCATCAAACACTTACGAGGCTAATTGGGCCTCTTAAAAGGATTTGGTTTCTGCTATTGAGTTAAAGGGACCTCATACCCCTCAACATAATTGGTGCTAGAAGGAGGGCCTGAATGGATTCATGGCTAACAATATTTCTGATAAAATATTCCACAAAGCCTATAGATTAAAAACAACTCAGATGCATGGCTAGTCACTCTCAAGACAACCCACATACAAAGAGTACTCCGGATACGAGTAACTCACCTCAACACAAAGAGGAAGAACACCTGTACCATGAAATACCTTACTCTCTTCCCCATGAGGAGTTAAATAAGTTCAGAAGGATCACAAGATCTTACGCCTGGCAAATTAGAGCATTACCTTTAGCTCCTTTACTTCCTCGAAGAAAAAAAATAAGCAGATCAGTTGTTGACACCCCAGACCGAGTATTTGTTCACATGATAGAATACCTGATAGATTTTTCTTTTACTAATATCGAACAACCCCTTAATCTGATACCTGAAACACCAACTGGTAACTACTATGAACCTGTCGATTTTGAATCTGAAGATGAAGGGTCTAACTCAGATCGCTCTGGTTTCGAATCAGAAGACATGGAGGATAATAACGATAAAAATGGAGAAATGGGAAATCAACCTCAAGATAATCAACCATGGTTGGACATAGATGCTTTGACAATCCCAGGATGGGTGCATAACCTACCGATACATCTAGAAAAATTATTGCCTAAATCTGACCTCGAAACCTTTGGATTGCCTGAGGACCATATTAAGAAGTTCATATTAGCTATAAGATCGATGAACGTGCAACACGAAGATGTAGTGTGTAGGAGTTTCCCTTATACCTTTGAGAATTCAACCTCATCTTGGTATTTCAACCCACCAGTTGGTTCCATAACTAGCTGGACAAAGTTTCAAAAGGATTTCTTGGACAAATTTGCAGAAGAAACTACCACATGAGCTTTGGTGGCTGAAATTATTTCTGCTACTGTGAGTCCAATAGAAAAGGTTAAAGATTTCAACCAAAGGATTACCACCATTTTGAACAAATTTCAACCTGAAGCTAAACCTACCCAGGATTTGCAAATTGAAGTATATGCTAATGCTCTCCCAACTTCTATATTTCCATGTTTGTAAAAATGGCTGCCAATCATACCCTAGCTGAAAATTTCGAAGAAGCTAAAACGATTGAATTCCAAATGGAAGGATGCAAAGAAGGTCAGATCTCACTAATAAAAAAAAGAAACCCAACCTCTACCTAAGAGACGAATTTTGTTAACAAGACCCTCGGGAAAACAAACAAAACAAGGTCCTCATAAAGAAAGAGGATATCTAGAAAACTTGCAACAGATGACCAAAAAAATCTCTAACGAGATCGTAGATATGAAAAGGAGAGCTGGGGAGGGAAACCAAAATCAAAGACCTTATAAACCCTTTTTTAAAAGAAATTGACCCTTCAAATCTATAGAACCTCCCCCAACTAACCTAGATGTCGACATAGGGAACATAACATCTGACCCTTTCTGCACATATCACCAAGAAAACCATTCAGAAACACACTTCCCCCAATGGGTACATGCTATGAATCTAATGGAAAATTTATTCCTATATGAATGTTCTCTAACTGAACAACCTAGTAGCTTGACAATAAATGCCATCGATAAATAAAGTCAAGAACCACCGGAAGATGGGACACCCGTAGCTAAGGTAAGATGAATTTCTGCATTTTGGTAGACAAATTGAATTTTCGTGCAACCAACACCACAATCCTGCGCATCAACAAACCATTGGAATTTGAATTCACCGATGAACGATGAAAATCTCTCCTGAGTCGCCAACCTATGTTTCATTTAATCCAAAGCGTGGTGTAAATTCTGTAATAGATTGCACATATTGCATTTGCACTCCCGAATTTAAGGCTTGATGCGACAAGGTAAGTATACATTCTATTTAAATTTACAATGTCATACCTAAGCATGCTATTTCATTCACAAATTTCTTATTCCCTGAAGAAAATGAAGGATCAAGATAAAGTTTTGAGGAGGTTACAACCCACTTTCTGAATTTGATTACTAGTAAGACCAGGTTAATTTCTTTCAAGCGAGAGGTAAGCATTGCCTTTATCATTTTTGCACTTGCGATTGAGTCAATGACTGTTGTTGAGGTTGGCTAGCTGCTCAATATAACATTATTTTATTTTCTGGAGGAAAATGCCTCCAATAAATCCAATGACCTGGTGCTCACCTAGAATGCCCGAAAAGAAGGAAGCAGAGGTCGACGAAGTGTCTACACTAGGCACTGCAAGAGAACTTGATTTTGTCTCAAAGACGAAATCAGTTATCCACACATCCACCAAAAATAATTTTTCCCAACCTCTGGCGTTCGGTGACATAGAGACATACACTAGATATAAAATGGTGCTCCCACATTGGGAAGACTTGTATAGCAAAATCAACCAGGAGGATTACCCAAAGTTCACACCCCACAACAACCCGGGCGTTGGAATATTGGATGATCAAGTGTTCTCGAATATCAGAAGATCATACCTGCACAGGGTGGCTTGTCGAACCCCATTTCTGCCCTGTATCGAGACTTTAGGATGGATAATCGACCACACAGACACAATGATATGCATTATAAACAATGCGGAGGGAGAATGCATTGGTGTTTTCCTTCCAGTTGAGGTACAAAAATATTATAAACTCGGGGATCATAAGAGAGGTTAAACACAAATTTCGTGGTCGAATTTTATGAGTATCATGACACCAATAGGTTAATAGCCTCATGGTGGAAATAAGACAAAAAAATCACAAATAGAAACATCGGCTGATACAACATGGTAAATATCATAGAACCCTAATGTATCTAATGGCTTAAATTTTTTGATTATATGGAGAAAAGGACTGCTCAAAATTTTCAGAAGTTTGGATGCCCTTGGCTTATACCGTGGCAATTTCTAGGAGTAGTTTCAATAGGGGAGCCATTATCTCCAAGCATCTGAGTATAGATATCCTATAGGCCCAGACATCGAAAGAAGGAGAAGTTCCAATCTTCTTCATGTCATCCTACTTGCTAGACGTAATCTGCGCAAGAAATGTTTTCGGAGGTATCCTTTTAAGATGGCATATTGTTGAATTGCTTGTACATGTTTATTTCAGTATCTTATGAGAAAATAGGTACAAAAGATTGTATGCCATGATCTATGATGGGTTCATATCTAAGATATAATTCATTATTTTTAGAAAGGAATGCCCTGGGCTTTCGGCGGTAGCAAAGAAAATGATTGCTAAAGTTGGTCATTGGTACTTTGAAGAGACAAGAACCTATACTAGGGTTTTTGGAGCTATTGGTGCACCCCACCTACTCCCCGTTCATGTCCCATATCGTCTCATATTGGGAGAGATTTGTTACTAAACTATTTTACAAGGTTATAATGCTTCCCTGGTAAAGGATAAGAAGAGAGATTTCATTCCCTATGGATTTCATATAGGATTTTATATGGTCAAAGACACTATGAAAGCGAAACAAGAAGGGTTAAATCAACTTGAGTATCAATTCCCCACAGGACACTTTCGAAAGCATGATCTGAAGGGTTTAGTTCCCCAACACACATCATAGGTATCCTCCTATTGGCTGTATTCTCATGATAGTTTTGAAGATGAAATCTTCATAGAGGGAACCCAGGACTGGGAGGAGGTGCTCCATAGAAAGGCTAACCCCAATATGACTAGATTCAAAGCGATGACTATGGATTAGCAGGTTGAAACGATAGAACAAACAACCTAAGAATCCCTAAGTGTAAGAGAAGAAAACAGTGTAGTAGAAGCAACAAAGGCATGGAGGAGGGGGGTGATGTTACTAGAAGAAGTCGAAAAATCTATACAAAGATTTGGAGAAGATCCCCCACTCAACCCTTTGATAAAACCCTTGAGGATTACCTCGACTGATACAAGCCACCCTGAGGAAGAGCTAAATGGATCATAGACAATTCCACCAGAGGAGACCACCGAAAAATGTAACCCCAACCCCATGTTACCATAGGAAGGATCGCGGGTGACTATGAAGGCTGAGCGGGGAGTAGAAAGCACATTAAGTGGTACCAATATGCCTACTATCCTCATAGACTTAATTACCATATATGACGACGAGGAAAGTTCAGAGGTTTTTCACATAACCTCGGTACCAAGCACAGAAGAGGAAGAACCAGGGGAAACATTTCTCCAGATTCCGACGCTTTGACCCCGAATCCACAGGAAGGTGACCATGAGACACATAACATTATGGACAATAAATTTCTCGACTAATTGGGAACACAACCTCAGAATGACAACTCTAAGATTGACTTGGGTGCTAGTGAACAAGAAGAAGAAATGCATCAACCAGAAATTGACATCTCAATAGTCGAATCTATTGCCTACTTCCCTATCTAGGACCAAGACTCCACCAACCGATGAGCACCAGTAGGAGGCCAAGTCACCAAAACATATAGAAGTTTTCCCTACCAAGGAACTAAGAGAACCTGCCATGGAACAACTCTATACAACCGGAAGCCTAGGCAATACTTTGTCCTAGAGAGATCAACAGATTCCTGAACCAGTGGATTAAATCACCGATATACATGCAATTTCTTATGATAGGAAAAGGGAAGTTGTAATGAGAATAACTACCAAAAAAAGGAGGCTCACGCTCGATAACACACTTCTCATAACCACAAAGGAAACATTGTTTGACATAGAAAATGCTAAGATGGATGAGCTAATCGGAGCAGGTATGGCTATAATCGATGCTACTTTGGACAGGGAAAGAAGGGATGAAAGGGAGGTAGCCGCCATGAAGAAAGAACTCGACCATCTACGACATCAAGCATAATATTACCAGAATTCGACAAAGGCATTGTTTCTCTTGAAGAGTTATTTCTGAGAAATGTATGCACAATTCACTAGTGAAAGAGATCTCTTCACTGCTCCCATAGCTGATTTCCAAGAAGATACCGTCATGGGGCTGGAAACCTGTAAAGACATGCAACGATGGTATGAAAATGCACATCATGCCTTAGAACAGATAGAATACATCAACATAGTGCAGAAGGGATGAAATACAAAAGAGCATGGCATCCGAGTGCTGATGGATAGCAACATCGCTTGAATAAAGAAGGCAGTTGAACACTGGGTAATCATGTTCTAGGAACCTTAGATGAAAATGGAGGAAATATAGGGAGAATGTGAGAAAATCTGGGAGAAAGTCAACCGAGAAATGAAGAGCATTGACCTACTAGAGTTTGGTCCATTGGAATATTTTTGCCGATCTGCACGACATAGTTAAGCAACATCAAGAGCAAGACCTGGCATGAGAAGCAAAGATTTCTTAGATTTCAAGCATGATCTTGGGTCAAGTGAAGAAGTTCATTTAACCCCCGATTAAAGCTCTTTCAGTCTTACAACGCTTAAGTGTTAAGATAATCAAGTATGAGGAATAAGCAATAGAGATAAAAGAGGTCCTCTCTGCTCTGATGTATCAACACATGTTTCCATATGAAAATACACACGAATATATCTTCGTCAAGTGGTCAGAGTATGAGAAGAACAATCCACTTCAATAAAACCACTAGATGAACAAAATATAATAGATAGATAAATCTTCCACGTGGCGTTTTCTTAATTTAACACAACTTTAGTAGCTATTTTTAGTTCAGTTATTTTTTGTTATAAATAAGGGCATCGACCTGGGACAAAGGGTCGATAGTTTTGGAGAGAAAGACATTTTCTAAAATTTTGTAAGAGAACTATTTCTATGCAAGTTATTTTAATTAAGAAGTTCTATTTAGAACCAAAGACATTTATATCATCTAAGGCGTGAATGTTATTGGATCGAGGGGGGATTATCTTTGTCTTCAGATTCATATCTAAGTAGTTTAGATCTTCTTCGTCTGCATGCTAAGGTATAAAGGTTATCCTAAAAATACCTAGCCTTCTCCCAACACACATTTTAACTTCCCTTTTCCATTTAGATTAAGATTTATCTCTCTTTGTTATAAATATTAGAAAAATAACCAAAAAGAGAACTGCCCAACTTGAGGAAAGGTTTCACAGAAAAGAAACATCTATCAATCACGATCAAAGCCCATCAATAATTCCATCTAGATCATGAATCTAGAGAACCTTACCACTCATCAAATGCTTACGAGTCTATTGGGTCTCTTAAGCTGGTTTGGTTCTTGTTGTTGAGTTAAAGGGACCTCAGACGCCTCAACATAATTGGCACTAGAAGGAGGGCTTGAACGAATTCATGGCTAACAATATTTCTGATAATATATTTTGCAAAGCCTATAGATTCAAAACAGACCACATGCATGGCTAGTCACTCCCAAGACAACCCATAGACATAGAGTACTCCCAATACAAATAACTCACCTCAACACAAAGAGGAAGAACACCTGTACCCTAAAATACCTTACGCTCTTTCCCACGAGGAGTTAAATAAGTTTAGAAGGATCACAAGAGCTTACGTTCGACAAATCAGAGCATTACCTTTAGCTCCTTTACTTTCTTGAAGAAAATAAATAAATAGACTAGTTGTTGACACCCCTGACCAGGTATTTGTTCACATAGTACTAAGATCAAACAACCCCTTAATCTGATACCTGAAACACCAACTGGTAACTATTCTGAACCTTACAATTTTGAATATGAAGAGGAAGGGTCTAACTCAGATCGCTCTGGTTCCAAATCAGAAGACATGGAGGATAATAATGATAACAATGGAGAAAGGGGAAATCAACCTCAATACAATAAACCATTGTTGTCCAGAGATGCTCTGGCAATCCCAGGACGGGTGCATAACCTACCCAGACCTCCATAAAAATTACTTCCTAAATTTGACCCCGAAACCTCCAGATTGCATGAGGACTATATTAAGAAGTTCATATTAGCTATAAGATTGATGAACATGTAACAAGAAGATGTAGTGTGTAGGATTTTTCCTTATACCTTTGAGAATTCAGCCTCGAATTGGTATTTCAACTTGCTAGTTGGTTCCATAACTAGCTGGACAAAGTTTCAAAAGAATTTCTTGGACAAATTTGCTGAAGAAACTACCATAGGAGCTTTGATGGATGGAATTTTCACCACCACTATGAGTCCAAAAGTAAAGGTTAAATATTTCAACCAAAGGTTTACCACCATTTTGAATGAATTTCAAGATGAAGCTAAACCTACCAAGGAGTTGCAAATTGAAGTATACGGTAATGCTCTCCCAACTTCTATTTCCATGTTCGTAAAAAGGGCTGCCAAACATACCCTAGCTGAAAATTTCGAAGAAGATAAAACGATTGAATTCCAAATGAAAGGATATAAAGAGGGTTAGATCTCAGTAATAAAAAAATAAACCCAACCTCTACCTAAGAGAGGACTTTTGTTAACAAGACCCCCGGGAAAACAAACATAACAAGGTCCTGATAAAGAAAGGGGAGGTCTAGAAAACCTGTAGCGGATGATAAAAAAACTCTCCAATGAGATCGTAGATATGAAAAGGAGTGCTAGGGAGGGAAACCAAAATCAAAGACCTTATAAACCCCTTTTTAAAAAAAATCCACCCTTCAAAGCTATAGAACCTCCCCCAACTAACCTAAACGTCGACTTAGGGAATGTAGCATTTGACTGTTTCTCCACATATCACCAAGAAAACCATTCAGAAAGAGACTGCCCCCAATCGGTACATGCTATGAATCTAATGGAAAATCTATTCGTAGAAGAATGTTCTCTAACTGAACAACCTAATAGCTCAACAATAAATTCCATCGATCAAGAAATTCAAGAGCCACCGGAAGAGACAACAATGATGTTATGGGATTCCAATCACCTGATGACTTTCAACGACGCCACTGAAGTGCAGGGACCTCCCTATGAAATTATAACTGTATAGACGCAAAGTAAAAGTCAACTTGTCTAAAGTAACCCCACCACTACACATTTATCTCGAGGGAGCCCAACGATCAATTGCCCCAAACCCCTATTTCTCTTTCATAAAAATCCCATAAACACACACACACAGGGAGCTCCTAAAATAGACTACAATGTGGTAGAAGACTTGAAGAAGATGAATGCTAGTGTGTTTGTCATGGACATGTCTAGGATCCCTCAACAAAATGATTTCCTGTTGTAGGCCTTAAAATCAATAGATACCCCTATAACATGCATTGATCAAAGTGAGGTCCCATCTCCCTTAGATTTAACAAATAAGCCAAGTATGAATGATTGCTCTATAGACAAAAGGGGAAGGCCTTTTGTTCCTCCTTTCCTCTTGATGTTTGAATTTTTTAACACAAATCTACATAATTGCCTAGTTTATTCAGGGGCATCTTCCAATGTCATACCATTGTCAATCTGCAATAAATTGAACGCAACCCCGCTCAAAAGTGATAAACACGTTATACAACTAGATATGACTCAAGTAAAGGTCACTGGGGAACTTAAAGATGTCATGATCAGAATGGATACACACCCCAAATTTGTTCAAGTAACTGACATAATCGTAGTAGACATCCTAGAGGCCTATGGACTACTACTTAGCCAAGACTGGTCCAAGAAATTAAATAGATACTTTTGTACCGACTGGGCTCACCTTTGGTTTTCATTAAAGGGACATACAAACATGATCATGATTGGTAGAGAAAGATATCTCAAACACATCGTCACTGATTTAGACACCCCAAATGAACTCTCACCAACATATTTCCCTATTTTAGAAAACTACTCCCGTGATTATGATTTCGGTAATTTTACCCCTCACGTGTTTGACATACCTCCCACACAAAAATAGGAAATGATTTTTCAAGTAGAATTACTAGCAGCCACAAAAGGAAACATCCTCTGTCAAGATTCTCCATCAGGAGTAGTAGACACGGAAGATGAAAGTGAAAAAATATCTAGACATGAAGAAGTTAGTAATCCACCCCCACAAATTTGGACACTGTACTTTGATGTTTCTAAATCGTAAGAAGGGTCAGGAGCAAGATGTATCCTCATTGACCCAAAGGGGAAACACAACTTCTTATCCTGCAAATTAGAATTTGAATGCACTAACAACATTGTTGAATATGAAGCTCTAGTCCAAGGACTAAAGAAGGCCATACACTTAAACGTCAAAGAATTGAAAGTTTTTGGAGACTCTGAAATTATCGTTAGACAAATAAAGAATACTATCCATTGCAATTCACCTCACTTCAGAAATTACCAGAAAGAGGTACAGATGATAATAGACAATTTTGAGGCTTTCAACATTACCGCTATTCCTAAGACAAAAAATATTGTCACTGATTCTTTAGCCACCAAAGCCTCAAGATTATCTCCTTTAGAAGAGTATGAAGCCTTAAGGTTTGTAGTAGAACTACTCTACAAACTATCGGTTCCAAACAACATTTCTAACTGGAAAGTCTTTGAAGGGGATGCACAAATTGTAGATTTCTTGACTAACCAGGAGAATTTTAAGAATTTGGCCATTGATGATGAAATATTCCAAGAACTACTCACATAATCGAATCTCCATGAACAAGAGAAGGGAACAAACCACTCGGATGACAAACCAAATTTTCACACAATACCAAAAGGAGTGTTCTATATGGAGAACCTTTTCAACCTACGTGAAAGATTTAAAGGGCCAAGGAATGGAAAAACAAGGAGATCATGCCATATATACAAAACTATAAACCTAAGCACCCTCGAGAATCCCAAGAATGTCAACCTAGGCAAGGCAATATCCAAAGAAGACAGGAAGGCTTATCTTAAACTATTTAAATAATAACAAGATGTCTTTGCTTGGTCTTACCAAGAATTGAAAATATATGATACTCTCATTATCTAGCACACAATCCCGTTAAATTCTGGAGTGAAAGCCTTTCAAAAAAATCTTAGGAAGTACCACCCATATCTGGAACCCTTGATGTATCAAGAGTTGAAGAATTTATTAGATGCCAATATTATCTTTCAGGTAAGACACTCTGCATGGGTAGCCAATCTGGTGCCTGTCAGAAATAAGTCTGGGGAGATCCGTTTGTGTGTGGATTTCAGAAACCTTAACAAAGCATCAGAGAAGGATAATTATCCAGTTCCACGCATGGAACAACTCCTAGAGACAATATCCGGCTCTGAATTTTTTTCCCTCCTAGACGATTTCTCGCGGTATAACCAGGTCTTGGTTTTAGAAGATGATTGATTAAAAACTACCTTCCGGATCAAGTGGGGAACCTTTGCTTATAAACACATGCCTTTTGGGTTGATTAATGCAGGAGAAACCTTCCATAGGGCCATGGACATATCTTTTTGGGGATTGATTAACAAGTGCATGGCAGTGTATTTAGATAATGTAATAGTATACTAAAAAAATAAGGAAGACCACATTCAACATTTGACTCATATTTTTGAAAGGTGTAGGAAGTATGGAATATCTTTGAACCCTAAGAAAACCAGCTTTGGTGTAGAGGAAGGAAACTTATTAGGTCATATGATATCTCAATAAGGAATTAGCATCAACCATGAACGGATAAAAGCGATATCTCAACTCCCTTTTCCTCACAATAAAAAGGCCATGCAATCGTTCTTTGGAAAAATCAATTTTGTAAGAAAATTCACTCATGATTTCGTCGAAACCTTCAAGCCTTTACAAAGAATGATTCACAAAGATGCAGAGTTTAAATGGGATGAAGAGAAGAAAGGGGCTTTCAATAACATCAAAACTGCCATCTCCCAAGCACTAGTGTTACAAATCCCTAATTTCAACAAAGATTTTTTCCTTTATAACTTTGCTTCTCACCAATCCTTGGCTGCCGTACTTACTCAAAAGGATGATGAAAACAATGAAGCACCGGTATATTTTATGAGAACCAACCTCCAAGGACTCGAACTAAATTACCCTGATATATAAAAACAAGCTTACCCCCAAACCCCCATCTAATGTCGATCCTTTTCCTACTTCCCCATATAGGACCAAGACTCCACCAGTTGACGAGCACCAACAGGAGGCCAAGTCACCTGAACATACAAAAGTTTCCATTGCCAAGGAACTGAGAGAACCTACCATGGAACATCTCTATACGGTCAAAAGCCTAGGCAATGCTTTGTCCCGAGGAGATCAATAGATTCATGAACCAGAAGATGAAATCACCTATACTTAGGCAATTGATTATGACAGGAAAATGAAAGTTGTAATGGGAAGAACTACCAAGAAAAGGAGGCTCATGTCGATATCACACTTCTCATAACCATAGAGGAAACACTGTTCAACACAACAAATGCTACGATGACTGAGCTAATCAGAGTAGATATGGTTATAAACAATGCTACTTTGGACAAGGAAAGAAGGGATGAAATGGAGGTAGCCTCCATGAAGAAAGAAATGGACCATCTGTGACATAAGGAAGAATATTACTAGAATTCGACACATGCAGTTGTACTCTTGAAGATTGATTTCCGAGAAATGTATTCACAATTCACTAGTGAAAGAGATCTCTTCACTACTCGCATAACTTATTTCTAGGAGATACCCTCACGGGGATGACAACCTGTAAAGACATGTGTTATAGCCCTAAAATACCCTATTCATGCATACATGTCCTTGGCTGTCTTACTTGCATATTTTGCCAAAGAAATGTTGAGGAAAAATAGTTTTTTAGAGCATGTATGCACCCTATACCACTACAACCTGCGTACATATGCTTTCTACATGCTAGATATCCCATGTACATACGCTTGCTGCACACTAAACAACCTGCGTATGCTTCCAAAAGTTACAAAAATTAAAAAAGTTGTGAGGAATTCAGTGAAATTCAAGGGCTATTGGAGGTTTCCCAACCAATTCACCTGCTATAGCTTGTCCCCCAACCGAATAACCATCCTTTTGTCATATAAAAGGAGGTTTTGGGGACTCATTTCATATCTAAGAATAAGAACAGTGAAAGTCTGCCCAATTTCACTTCCCTTCCTTGCCCAAGATTTTGCTACCTTTTGTGGGATGCTGCCTCAACATTCCCTCTTCAACCCCTTCTTCTTCCATTCAATCCATTCTCTTCCCTTGAGGTGATCAGAAGATTGAGAGAAGAGGCCTATTGAAGGTGCACTTGGAGCATTGTAAAGAGGAGCCCAGACCAGGTTCGCAGAATGGTGGTCGACACAGATTGTAAGTTTTAGTCTTTGTTTTATGAATAAAAGAATCTCTTTTCCCTGTCCCAAATGATGATGTTTTGTGTATTTTCTTTTATTTATACATAACATTTGATATTTAACCCTAAATCATGAATAGAAATAACATGATTGTAGTCCTTGTTTGCCTAGTTTTGGATGCAAGTCAGCCTTGGGAGGAGACTTGCAGTCTTTGGAACTACAGAGCTTGAGGAGATGATCACCAGACATGGAATAAAAGATACAGTTACCGATCTTCTCTCTTATTGCTTTCTTTTAATTTGTTTTGGTATGTTTTTGGTAGATTAGAAACTAGATTGACTTTTAGACGGTCATTTTCTCTGTCTATATCTTAAACCCTGGTATAGTTAAAGGGGGGATTTTCCTGCTAGCGGAATTGGTGACCATACTGAGGATCTCTCTTGGGTTTTTTAGGGGGATTTGGATTGACTGATTGGTTTTTTAGGCGGTTTTGGATTGATTGATTGGTTTTTTTATTTTCCTTTTGAGTTTAAGTCAAGTTTACTGAGTCTGTCAAGGGGTTTTGGTCACCTCCAAGGTGCATACCAGCTTTCCCTGCTCTGTAAGTCTGCCTTGTCTTTTTATTTTTGGAAAGACTCAGAGGTGTACACGCCCTATTTTGGGTCAACCCTCGTACATATGCGCTCTGCACAATAAACAACCCACATACATGTTGGGGTCCTATAATTATAGGTAACTTGATTCTTCGACTGCTAATTTGGCATTGCCCCCGTGATGAAGAATTCTGGCTCGGTTGACCCCTTTTTCCCCTCCATCCATTTCGCCCGATCCTTCATCACCCTACTGCATCCTTCATCCACCTCTGCACTCTCACTCCCTTGCCCATTTGTACTGTTGACCACAACTCGCCCGCCACTCGTCCCTGCATGAATACAAAAACTTAGGATAATAAACGGATAATATTAGAGGGTTAGTGGCATTTTCTAATGCTTGTTAGCCTGATAAAGTTGTTTTAATACGATAATTTAAAATAAAATAATGATTAGATTAATTATTAATCAATTATTAATTAGTAATTAACTTAGTTTAAATTAAATTAGTGTTTAGGTTAATTTATTAGAATTGACATTAATCAAATAATAAAAAACATAATAAAAATATTAAAACAAAACAAAATTAGAAATTATACAAACAAACAAAAAATTATAAAACATATAATAATTAATTAAAAAACAAGTTAAAAAACAAATTAAATAAAAAACATATAATAAAACATATCATATAAAAACAAAACAAATAACAAAACAAAACGTAAACAAATAAATAAAAACAAAATAAAAATAAAACATTAATAAAAAAAAACATTAACACCCGCAACTCTTCACGCACATATCCCCAAATAAAACAAATCCACGGACATAAAAAATTTCGGATCCCCCCGTGCTTTTCAAACTTTAACGGAGGGGGGGGGGGTCCGAAAAGTGGTATTGGGAGGGACACTTGTCACCTCCAAGTTATTTCGGATCCCCCCCTCCAAATATCACTTACCACCTCAGGGGGTCCGGAATACCACCTTCCCCCATGCAAAACCGCCCATCCAAAAACTCAAAACCGCCATTTTTCCAATTCTGACCAGTCATCTTCTGAAGAAGATTCCGGGTGAAAGAAAACAAATTTTGAAAAACCCAGAGAGGTTTTTCTCCATAACGGGCTGAAGAACAAAAACCTCTCTCAATTTTTTCACAAGTGCCACCATCTGGGAGAATCTAAGCTATCTTTCAGCCTCATTTTCGGATTTTCGGTTCTTTCTGTTTCAGTCCTCTTTTTGTGAGAGCTGTTTCGGCGAGCTGAAGATGAAATTGAAGAAACAGAAAGAGGTTTTTGTCTAGAAAATGCTCATATACAATAACCTCCTTCAATGTTTTCCCATATGTCAGCATTGAAGAGAAAACGATGTCTGAGTGGACCCCTTTTTTACAGAATTTCGGCCCGTCTTTCATGGCGGGCAATTCCATATTTTTGGGGATTTGTTACTATTTTTGGCCGCGGTGGTTGAATCCAAATTCCTAAACTTGAGGGGGGATCTCTCCTATTTATTGATGTGATTTTAATGTAAAAGGGTTGTTGATTCTTGTGCCCAGGAAGGCTATTCTCTGTAATATTTTTCAAATGCATCAACAATAAAAGGGACTTTTTCACAGGATTCCTGCATGTTGACAATTGGTGAAGTCTTCTTTCTTTGTGGAATGTGATTCTACTTAGTCATCATTATGTTTTATTTCTGTGATTTTTAAAAGGAGATTTAACACATAATTTATCTCTGATACTCTGTGTCGAGCTTTTAAAATCTTAATGTTTTCTTCTGATATTACATTGATGAAATTCTTAAATGCTTTGTTATTTTGATTGACCATCTCCTCTGCTTCTGCTGTACACCTCTTTACTTTAAAAGGATCCAATGTTTGCATTAACTTTCCCTATGAAAATACCTTATATACCTGTGTTTAATTTCGAACTTAACTCAGACCCCATAGCCCAATGGTCCTCTTTTATTATCTCAATCAGAAAACTCCAAGAACATATCCTATTTTGAATAGCTAGCCTAATATCTATTCAAACAAATCTATATCAAACATAGAGATCC
>JASDQU010100183.1:685281-720912 GCA_032191745.1 Picea mariana
ATGGCATCTAGGTTTTCCCCTCTTGTACTCCCCGCTCAGTTACATGATTTGCCCCGGGAGTATAATCTAAGGATCAAACTGTACGATGTTCAGGCAGTGTGTCATCCCAGAAACATCTAGACTAGTTTAATTATTTTATAGACTTAGAAGAAGTAGATTTTGAAGATACGAAAATGAGTCTGTTTGCACAAAGTCTTGCAGGAGAAGTGAGAAAGTGGTTCAGATCTCTCCCAACAACCAGTATCATAAATTTTGAGGCCTTTGAAACCGGTTTTATTACAAAGTGGGGTGACAAGAAAACCCCCCTTCAGTTGTTGACTCAGTATAAAAGCATGAGGAGGTCACCTAACAAATCAGTGCAGGAGTTTTCAGCATGATTTGTAAAGGTCTATAATCTAATTCCCACTGAGGTAAACCCCCCCTCTAAAAGCCTGACAACTCAAATATGTTAATTCCTTTGAAAGTGATTTTTCTTTGTTGTTGAGGGAAATAATATCTACTTCATTAGATGAGATGATGAACGATGCAATAGAAGTGGAAGTGAACCTAATGGCCTCAGGTAAGATCAAAGCTAACTCCAACAGGAACATGAACAAAGTTCAAGATAAGGCACAACCTTCAACCTCACAAACATCAGAAGAAAGGCTTGAAACAATGATGAAAATTGTGGAGAAAATCATGGAGAGAATGGATTTAGATAATAAGCCTAACACCAGAGAATGAGATGATGTTCCACCTAGAAATCAGAGAAGACCAACAGTCCCACAAATCAGACAAAGAGATCAGAGAAATTAGGGAAATCAGGGGGATCAACAAATAAGACCTCCTTTTCAAAATAACTATGTAAATGCGAATTATGATGACAATTTTGAAGACAACATGCATTGTTGTGATGGTGATGAGACAAAGGTATTTTTGACTAAAGAGGAACATCACCAGTTCATGGATGCTAATGACATATTCATGCAATAAAATGATGACAAGTTGTCAGTAGAAACAAAAGATTACCAAACAGGGTTGTAGAACGCCATCATACAATTCCAAAAACAATATAATCTTTGAAATTAGAAACTGCCTACAAACCCCCCAAAGGGAAATATTCCAAAGGAAAACCCCACCAAAGAAGCTCAGAATAACATACCCTCTTCAAGTCATCCCAAAAAGGACTCTGATGAAAAAGATGTTGTGGACAAAGGAAAGAAGAAGGAAGAATCCCAGAAAAAGGTACCTGAAACAAGAAAGGAGACAGTCACCGAAGAGGTAGAGAAAACCTCATCCTCCTTTAATTTTGAAAGTGAGATGGCTAAGATTAAGATTTTTGTACCGTTCAATGAATTTATCAAGGACAATGAATACATAAATCAGATTATCAAGATGCTTAAGATGGAACAAACGTCTGACACTTTGAACATACAAGATGATCACCCTGCCATCTTATTTGGCCCACGTCTAAAGGGAAATAGTGATGCTGAAGAGGTCCCCCCTTTCTGTGTTAGCCTGAAGATCCATGATATGAATCTGCATAATGCCATGCTGGATTCAGGAGCATCCCATAACCTAATGCCCAAGGTGGTCATGGACCAATTGGGCCTTGACATCACAAGGCCTTACAAAGATATTTTCTCCTTTGATTCAAGAAAGGTGAAATGCTTAGGACTAATCAAAGATCTGGTGGTGTCTTTGTCTCAAATCCCAACAAAGAATATGGTCATGGATGTAGTGGTTGTTGATATCCCTCCTAAGTTTGGCATGCTGTTATCCAGGTCATGGGCTGCAAATTTGAAGGGAAATCTTCAAATGGATATGTCATATGCCACCATCCCTGTCTTTGGTCAATATAGGAGATTGTACAAAGAGGTTTTTCTCAAATACATGGTCAACAACAAGTCACAACCGAATAACCATCCCATCTACTCTGTGGAGACTGAGCTGGGATCCTCCATTTTCTTTAATGATCTCTGTTTTGAAGAGAAAGGACCAGAGATTGATATGGCTAACAAAGATAAATATGATTAGTAGATTGAGAAGTTTTCAGAGCAGCAGGACAATGCAGAAAATGAGATGTGGAGCATGATATTTGATGGAGCTATCAGTAGGGAGGTGGCAGGAGATGGTGTCTGGATTAACCCCCCTAGACTGGCTACAAAACCATGCTCTTATAAGATGGATTTTGATTGCACAAACAACATGGCTGAATATGAGGCATTGGTGTTAGGATTGAAATCTTTAAAAGAAATGGGTGCTAATAGGATAGATGTTCATGGGGATTCTGAGTTAATCATAAATAAGGTGAAGGAAATATATCAAGCCAAGCACCCCATATTAAGAGAATACATGAATATAGTGCTTGACCTGCTTGAGGAATTTTCAGAATATAACCTCTCAACGATTCCAAGGGGTCAAAATCAGATTGTTGATGCCCTTGCCACTTCAGCTTCAGTTTTAAAAATTCCAATCTTTCCTAGCAGGGGATATGAAGTTGAGATCAAGAATAGACCAACAGTTCCTGATAATATTAAGTACTGGCAAGTTTTTGAAGATGATAAACCAATGGAAAGTTTCCTCAAAATGGAATATGGGTTTAAAAATTTGAACATTGATGAAGAATATTGTGATGAAGAGGTGGATGCAGCTGTTTTAAAAAATGATGGCTACTTCAAAAATCAGATTGTTGGTAGAGATATAGTGAAACTGAAGAGTAACATCATTCCCAAGGGCCTGGTCCCATTGGAGAAACTCTTTGATAACAATGATGTGGTCAGGACTCCAAAGATTACAGTAAATGAAGGGGATGTTGAAGACTGCAACATTGGGACTCAGGAAGATCCCAAGATCATTAAGTTGTCCAAAACACTCAGCCCATAAGTCAAGCATAGATATATAAATTTGATGAAAGAATTCCCTGACGTTTTTGCCTGGAGCTATGAAGATCTAAAAGTTTATGACACCAAGGTAATTCAACATGTAATCCCAATTAAAGAAGATCATAAACCTTTCAAACATAAATTAAGAAGGATAAATCCTCTGCTGCTGCCCCTGATTGAGAAAGAGATAAATAAGTTGTTTGAATCTAAGATCATAGTATCTTTGAGGTTTTCCAAATGGGTGGAAAACCTGGTGCTTGTCAGAAAGAAGAGTGGGGAGATCAGATTGTGTCTGGACTTCAGAAATCTGAACATGGTGTCTCTCAAGGACAACTATCCACTGCCTAAGATGGATCACATTCTACAGAAAGTGGTAGGTTCTTAGAAAATGTCAATGTTGGATGGTTTCTATTGGTACAATCAGATCATGGTGCACCCTGATGATCAGGAAAAGACAACATTCACAACACCATGGGGTACATTCATGTATGCCAAGATGCCTTTTGGGATCATAAATGCAGGGGAAACGTTTCAAAGAGATATGGACATAGATTTTGCTGATGAAAAGGACAAATTCATTGTTATCTACTTATATGATGTCACTGTGTACTCAGTTTCTGACGAATAACATCTCAAACATTTAAGAAGGTATTTTTAGAAGTGCAGAAAGTTTGGCATTTCATTGAACCCAAAGAAGTCAAATTTTGGCATGGAAGAAGGGAAGCTGCTGGGACACATTATTTCAAAGGAGGGGATAAAGATAGATCCCAGTAGAGTTGAGGGGATCTTAAAAATTGGCATACCCATAAGCAAAAAAAATTACAATCTTTCCTGGGGAAAGTGAATTTTCCGAGGAGATTTATCCCTAACCTGGATGAAATCATAAAGTACATCACTAACATGCTAATGAAAGGAAATGAGATCAAGTGGAACCCAAAAGACAAGAAATCCTTTGAAGACATCAAAGTGGCATTGACCAAAGCCCCAGTACTGGCCAACCCTAATTTTGAAAAAGACTTTATATTGTTCTCTTTTGCCTCAGAGCACACCATTGCTGGTGTTTTACTACATAAGATGAACAAAAAATTGAGAAGCATATAACATAATATAGAAGGACATTGAGGGATTCCCCATTGAAGTATGATATCATGGAAAAGCATGCATATGCACTGGTCAAGGCCCTGAAGGAGTTCAAAGTTTATATCTTGCATTCTCATACCATTGCTTATGTGCCCAACAATTCTGTGAAAGATATTTTAACTCAGCTTGATCCTGAGGGAAAAAGGGGAAAGTGGATAGTTGTGTTGCTGGAATATGACCTTGATATCAAACCTACAAAGTTGATCAAAGGGCAGGGGCTTGCCAAGCTCATGGCACAGACAAATTGTGAACTCTTGGGAATAAATTTCATTGCTGATTTGTCAGCAAATTTAGGAAAGAAAAGAGTGCCCCAGATATCCCAAAGATTCCTTGACTCCCCATGGTATGCATATATCATTTATGTGTTGAGAAATTTGCAGGCTCCTTCTGAATTAAGTAAAACTAAGGCCAGGTTTTGTTGGAAGCCAATAATTTTTTCACGATTAAAATCATCACAAAGAAATTATATCCTTTTGAAGCTACCACCCCCTTGCATTTATAAACGCTTTTGTGTCTTGGTTTTGAGTCAATGATTGGGCTAAACTTCTCTTATGAGTTTTTCGTTTAATTTTTTGTTTGTTTTGAAAATTCATGACTGTAAGCATGAATTTAAATAAAATCTTGGTTTGGGTAATGTTGTTGTAGTTATATTTCCTACCTAAGATTTTTGGCTTTGAAGGCACCCATAGGTTGCTAAGCTTGACATCTTATAAACTCTTTGATTAATTCACCACCACAATTTTTTATTGCATTATGGGTATCATGACTTAATCGGTTTTATGGTTGATCATTTGGTTTTATTTTTGAAATGTATGAATGCACGAAACATTGGATTAACATTGANATCAACTTTCATGTCGCTTGGTACTGTTCTAATGTACCCACGACTACACCTCACCTTGTTGTCCTATGCATTAATGAACCCATTCATTATTTGAATTGGAATTCGATAGTAGTCGAGGGTTTTGAGATTCATTGTGTGTAATGGCTCATAGTTCTGTGCGCCCTCTAGTATTTCATTTTTCCAAACTCGTTTTACCAAGCATGACAGTCTCCAAACTTAATAATTTTCTAGCCATTTTAGTTTGCACAGACCTCTCTCTGCTAATCGTTTATTGGAAGCCGAAGCCTATCCCTTGTGATATCTACTTTGTATATTTGACAGTGACCATGGCTCCTGTGGTTCAAATTGAACCAAGTGACTCTGAGTTTTTTTTTTTTGAAAAAAACCCGTAATTGCATACCTGAGACAGTTTTTTGCATGAGGTTTTATGGGCAAACGGTTAACAATTTGGCCAAACCGTCTAAAACCCATTTCGGAAATGGGTTCATTTACCTTCCATGCGAGAAGATTCCTTAGAAACTACACAGTTGCAGAGATACATCTCGTCCTTTGGAGAGAAAAATCTCAGAATTTCTTTTGCGGCTGAGGTAAGCATTTTATTTATTTATTTTGCTCAGAGATTCAAGCCTGTTATTGGTTTTGTTGGGTTCCAAGTTAAATATGCCCTTCTTTTTGCTGATGAACCTATATAAAATGTCAAAACACTGTAAGAGACAGAGCATGAACTCTCTATTGATCCTTTTTCATCATTGGCTTATAAAAATCATGTTGATCTCTTACCTGTCACAAATCAGAGACAATTGGGAGAGTTTCCTGAGACAAAATGGTTTTACCCATGCCGACCATATAGTGAACCTACCTTTAAATGTAAATCCTAGTTTTGATAGTCCCATGACCAAAAGTCAGGGTTTCAATTCACCCGATGGCCATGAAATTAATGAATCTGTGTCTATTGCTTTGAAAACCCCCATGGTTAAGAAATCACGACGTTTGTTCTCATCCAGGAAATCGTTGGAACATGTAGTAGACAAATTAAAAGGAAAATTTTCCCCTGTTCTTGCAAATGAACCTAATCAGAATCATAATGATAAACCTACTGTGAGCAAAACTCGTAAGGGTAAGAAACAGAGTAATTCAAACTAGAATTTTGCAAGCAAAAGGAGTAAGCAATCTAATAATATCATCATTAAAACTCAACAAATGCCTCTATCATAGATTCAGATTTTTCAGGTGCCTCTTTTTCAAATTGATAAAATAGCAAATAGCTTTTTTGTTTTTAATTTTAATTTTTTTAAAATAAAATAGATTAGATTTTATTTTTTATTTTATTTTTACTATTTTAGACTAGCTACAGAATCCTGTAGCTTATCTTTTAAAAAAAAAATATTAGTTAGCATTATTTTTTGAATATCAAATCTGTTTTTCTATCTACAGGAAATTGATGATTATGATGTTGATTACATGGAGAAAACATCTTGGACCATACACTTTATTATTCAATAGTTTCTTTCTTTTATGTTGACAAAACTTTGTTATTATTTTGACTGACCAACTCATACAGGAGTGGTTTCTAGTTTTACTATTTTTGTAATACTATCTATTTTTTGGGGATTGCACTCTATCTTGCATGATAAGAGTATGTGAATCCTAAACTAGTTTAAATATTGGTCACTCTTAGTAGTGAAGAGATATTTTGCTGGAATGCATTATGGACATATAATTTTTGAAAACTATTATGGAGAAGTTGTTCATCATTTGGCTTTAGACCTATGTGACGCTTACCCCATTTTGTTTTTGCCTACATCCTATGAAATATTGTAATGCTTGATGCAATTTTAGTCTGGTTATCTTATGGTATTTCATATTATTAAGCACTTTAATTATGTCTGTAATTTGTTGTTCCATATTACATCTGTGATCAATCTGTCATTTAAATATTGTTGATTTATGCTGGACATTGGATGATGGATTATATGAATGATTTGTATTGAGTTTCCTTTATTATAACTGGTCATTATTATAAGATCACCAGATCTATACATTTATCATTATGTTGTTATATTCTTGTTCCAATGCATCTTTGAGTTTTTTATGAGAGAATTAGCACTGTTCTTTTACAGGTTTCCCTCATAGGATAGACAGTTAGGAGCTCAAATTGCACAGGGAGATAAATTCAGCTTAGTTTATTAGTTACAGGTCAGTTTACTTGTTATTTAGTTAAGTTTTTTATTAACGAAATAAGAACAACCTGAATTAGCTTTGACTGTTTGACTATTCTTTTTCAATTATATTGGATTGGCGTTCATTAGCATTAGACTTTTAAATATTCAACAGAAAACAGAAAAATGTATGTGCTTTCTTTATCTCTCTTATAAAGACTTTCAAAAAACATTTGTTTCACAAGATGTCAAGTAAATCTTGTACGGTGTACATAAACTGTTTATAATCATATGCACATATTCGTATTTCCATTTGAACATTTGTAATTATTAAACGTATATTATTAGTATCATAGCTTTATAGATTAGTTTCTTTTATTTTGTTATTTTTAGGATTTTAGTTGGCCAACATAGCCATTAAACCCGTCGGGTCATTTCATTCCAAATGGATTGGGTTATTTAGACAACCCCAGTCCGTATTTGACCTTCCAGTTGATGGTGTTTCAATTAAGCCCGTCAACAAATGGTGCTAGAGGGAGGGCTGAGGTAATTTTAATGATTAAATGTTTTACCCCTAAGCCTGTCATAATTCTAGATTTATAAAGTCTTCTTCTGTGTCATCTTGAAATGCACTAGAAGGTAGGCTAGACTGACAATCTGGCCTTGTGGGAGTCTTCATTTCGAATGTATTTAATTCCCTATGGATCCCCAAATCACTGTGTTGGAACATTCTTTCCACTTCTCATTACCCGATATTCCCAATGAGACAGTCTCTTGCTTGTCCAAACTCACCTTTGATGGTCGAGGGGATATATCTACTAAAGACCACATTAACAAGTTTTGGTGTAAATGCATCAAGCATGATATTTCTGATTTAAAGGTTTTATGCAGATAATTTGATTTTACTTTTAGGAGTCCGATTAAACATTGGTTTGAGTCTTTTCTAGCATATCAAATTTTTGATTGGTTTCAATTTGTAGAGGAAGTTTTAGATGCTTTTGAAAACTATGATTACAATCAATTATGTGAAGAATTTCAGACTTTACTAATCAATGACAATTCATCTCCAGAAGGATTTTCAACAAGAATCCATTATGTTCTATGTAAATTTATTCTTGACTACATGTCATTTGTACTAAATCTCCTCTATGATGCTTGCATCCCTTTCATCCAGTCATATTCAATCGCGAATGATAAATCCATTACAAATGCTATCACTCAATTGCGAGAAGAATTGTGTTCATAGGATGAGAGGAATCCATTCGAAAATCTTGAACAAGCAAGGGAGGTAGAATCTATTGAAAAGGTTCTTTCTGATAATCAAATTTTTTTCTCCTCTAAATCATTGTATTTTCAGTCCTCGACCATCGTGGAAGAAGATTTGATGTTGGGTCAAGGTGAATGTCTTCATTCTTCTAACTCTTGCTCTAATCAATATTTAAATTCAGTTATTGAAGAACACTTAGGTGATGAAAATGATCTTAAGCTTTCTAACATTCCAATGAAACTGATTAGAGATGTAAATCTGCAATTTGAAGAAGAAACCTTAAACCCTCATCCACAAATCATACCTTATCCACATGAAAGATTAGATGTTTGTCGTGAAAGTTTTGAATTATCTATCACACAAAAGGAAAATTTACACAATCGTATTATGTTGAAGGATTTATCACCAAAACAAGTGAAAGCTTTAAGGAAAGTGAAGAGGAATGTGTTGAGAATACCATTGTTAAATATCATAGCTCAAGAGATTATTTTCATGTGCTTATTTTTTATTCCTTTTACTCTTTATATCCCGATCTCTTCTTAGATTCTCGTGGATTTTATACTTTACCCACGGTATCTTACTCTTTGCCATCACAATCAAATCTTTTAGATATGCCAAAATTCGGTGAAACTAATTCCAAACATAACATTTATGAAGTCGGATTTGATGCTCTTTCACTTTCATCACTCGCATGGAAAAATGACATGTTGCAAGATGATTTTACACGGTTTATTTTTGAAAAAGACAATGCACTCATTCCTATAGATATCAAATATTCTACATTGCATATTCGTTCTTTGATTACCTCGAATTTGAATATTTATGCTTCACATTTTGAAATGATCAATCTCATCAAAGGAAGTGTTCAAACCAATGATCTAATTGATGTCATGAATCCTCTTATGATGTTCTCCCCATTGATATATCCATTTCATCAAAGTCATAATTTGCATCCTAATTTTTATGACAAGATCTTAGAATGTCTTGAAAATTCGTATAGAAAAAATCTTCATAACAAAGATAAAGTTGTGCTTGCTTTGTTTCTACCTGAATATATAGGAAGTACGCATGACATGATTTTTCTAGATCCTCCATGTGAAGAAATTGATGAACACTTGGAGAATTGTCAGGAGGATGGGGCACTTCGGCCTTGACTGATGGTTATGTCAGGTCCCCATAATCTTGACAAGTTTTCCAAACTTACTTACACTCTTCCATGCCATTATGACCCATATCACGACAAAATTGCAGAATGGTTGGAGGATTCATACATCAAGAAGTTTCAAAAGAATGGCAAGGTTGTGCTTGCTTTGTTTTTAAATGAATATATGGGAGGTAAGCATAACATATTTCTTTTGTATCTCAAATACTACATTCTTTTATTCTGATTTTCAACTTTCTACGCCTTGCAAGATTAAAGATGCTCTTGTGGTTGCACTGGAAATATGATTTTACTTAGTGTTTTGATATATTTCGTAGTTAGAGTAGGTTTAGGAGTAGGTTTCCTTTAGTTTTATTTCTCAATGTTTCTCCTTGTAATAACGCAGTTATGAACACAAGTGGGCACACCAAGGGAGCCATAATATGACTGTTGTTAGGGAAGTCCACTTTAATCCTTTTCTCTTTGCTTTTCGTTGAATATTTCTTTTCAAAAATGTAGTATCATCATGAAAATTTTAAATGAAAAGCAAAGAGATAAGTAAATTTGAACTATCATTTCAACTCTAACCCAAGGCACCATGAGTAGGACTGCACTCATATTAATAAGGATTTTTCTTTTTTTTCTTTTTCTTTTAGTCTCTCTCAAGAGATATTTCACTTGATGGTTTTTGATACACCCTCTTGTAAATATTTTTAATTTTCTTTTCCATTTTGATTTTGGTTCTTTTCATTTTGCTTGATTTTGATTTGTTTTCTAAATAATTATGTCTGAGTCACCATTTCATTTGTGGAAGGGAATCAAAATTCTCATTCGTTAGCAGCAGTTGATAACTTCCCAAGCACCTGAACAATTAAGTGCTAAAACTCAGATCAGCAGAAGTCAGTTTTTGTTTAAATTAGTGTTTTTGGTTTCTCATTGAAATTACAAGAAGACACGATCATCATTAACAAAATTCTAACGTTGTCCTTGTTTTAAGGAAAACAACTCAATTGTACCTTCCCATCCTCGAGATGGTTCCTTAACAGTAATCTAAGTGTCCAATTCAGATGAAGGTCATCAAAACAGAAGAATAACTTGTAAATGATCGAAATTTTCATTCCGAACTATTGAGATTTTCAGTATCACCCCGCCCTCTTGAATATCATGAAGTTTTGGAAATTATAAACAAATTCTAGAGGGTTGAAAGCATTTTAATGCATGGGAAGTGTTTGTAAACCTGCTGAGACACTAAACAGGTCTGCTGGCAGTGGGTAAATGTATGCATGATACCAAGGCAACTTTGTCAGGGTACTGAACAACCTAACTGGCAGTGAAGCAATGCCGAGTTTAAGAATATCCTCATGTATGTCTTTTAATTTGATCAAGCGTGAAAATGTTTTTTATCATTAATTGATGACTCTTGGACAAGATAAAGGTACCAGAGTGGGTTAAATGACATCCCTTCCGAGGATATGGACGCCTGTTGGTAGCAGTGTCCTTATCAATAGTATCGAAGTCAACTGCATAAGCATCACTACACTCGTAATCTAAATTAAATGCCAGATTACACTTTTTAGACAGAAATACATTTGAGGCTAAGCTGCGTTATTTTATGAGTTATGATTAGAATGCTTGACCCGTTGTTGACTATTTCTAAAATTTATTTCATCTGAGCCCCTGACATAAATTTTCTGGTGACGCAGAGATAACTGCTTCGCCCAGTGTGTCGCCATTGTTGGCAACCAATAATTTTGTCACGATTAAAATCATCACAAATAAATTATATCCTTCTGAAGCTGCCACCCCCTTGCATTTATAAACGCTTATGTGTCTCGGTTTCGAGGCAATGATTGGGCTAAACTTCCTTATAATGTTTTCATTTAATTTTTCGTTTGTTTTGAAAATTCATGACTGTAAACATGAATTTAAACAAAATCTTGGTTTGGGTAATGTTGTTGTAGTTATATTTCCTACCTAAGATTTTGTGCTTTGAAGGAACCCATAGGTTGCTAAGCTTCACATCTTATAAACTCTTTGATTAATTCACCACCACAATTTTTTGTTGCATTATGGGTATCATGACTTAATCGGTTCTATGGTTGATCGTTTGGTTTTAGTTTTGAAATGCATGAATGTGAAAAACATTGGATTAACATTGATAGGTGCTTCATGCCCTCAACAATCATATAAAATTTCATGTCGCTTGGTATTGGTCTGATGTACCCATGACTACACCTCACCTTGTTGTCCTATGCATTAATGAACCCATTCATTATTCGAACTGGAATTCAATAGTAGTCAAGGGTTTTGAGGTTCATTGTGTTTAATGGCTCATAGTTCTGTGCACCCTCTCATATTTCATTTTTCCAAACTCATTTTATCAAGCATGACAATCTCCAAACTTCATAATTTTCATGCCATTTTAGTTTGCACAGACCTCTCTCTGCTACTTGTTTATTGGAAATGGAAGCCTATCCCCTGTGATATCTACTATGTCTATTTGACAGTGACCATGGCTCCTGTGGTTCAAATTGAACCAAGTGACTCTAAGTTTTTTTTTTTTTTTGAAAAAAACCCGTAATTGCATACCTAAGACACATTTTTACAGGAGGTTTTCTGGGAAAACGGTTAACAATTTGGCCAAACTATTTAAAACCCATTTTGGAAATGGGGTCATTTACCTTCCACTTGAGCAATTTCTTCCAAAACTACACAGTTTCAGAGATACATCTCGTCCTTTGGAGAGAAAAATCTCAGAATTTATTTTGCGTCTGAGGTAAGTGTTTTGTTTATTTATTTTGCTCAGAGATTCAAGTCTGTTATTGGTTTTGTTGGGTTCCAAGTTAAATATGCCCTTCTTTTTGCTGATGAGCCTATATAAAATGTAAAAACTCTGTAAGGGACAGAGCATGAACTCTCTTTCGAGCCTTTTTCATCACTGGCTTATAAAAATCCTGTTGATCTCTCACCTGTCACAAATCGGGACAATTGGGAGATTTTTCTGAGACGAAATGGTTTTGCCCAGAATCACCATACAATGAACCTACCTTTAAATGTAAATCCTAGTTTTGATAGTCCTGTGACCAAAAGTCAGGGTTTCAATTCACCTGATGGATGTGAAATTAATGAATCTGTGTCTATTGCTTTGAAAACCCCCATTTTTAAGAAATCACGATGTTTTTTCTCGTCCAGGAAATTGTTGGAAAAGGCAGTAGATGAATTAAAAGGAAAAGTTTCCCCTATGCTTGCAAATGAACCTAATTAGAATCATAATGATAAACCTACTGTGAGGAAAATTCGTAAGGGTAAGAAACAAAGTAATTCAAACTAAAATTTTGCAAGCAAAAGGATTAAGCAGTCTAATAATATCATCATTAAAACTCAACAAATGTTGCTATCATAGATTCGGATTTATCAAGTGCCTCTTTTTCAAATTGATAAAATAGAAAATAAATTTTTTGTTTTTAATTTGATTATGTTTTAAAAATAAAATAGATTAGATTTTATTTTTACTATTTTAGACTAGCTACATAATCTTGTAGCTGGCTACAAAATCCTGTAGCTTATCTTTTTTTTTTAAATATTAGTTAGCATTATTTTCTGAATATCAAATCGGTTTTGATATCTACAGGAAATTGATAATTATGATGTTGATTACATGGAGAAAACATCTTGGATCATACACTTTATTATTCAATAGTTTCTTCCTTTTATGTTGATAAAACTTTGTTATTATTTTGATAGACCAACTCATACATGAGTGATTTCTAGTTTTACTTTTTTTGTAATACTATCTATTTTTTGGGGATTGCACTCTATCTTGCATGATAAGAGTATGGGAATCCTAAACTAGTTTAAATATTGGTCACTCTTAGTAGTGAAGAGATCTTTTGTTGGAATACATTATGGACATATAATTTTTGAAAACTATTATGGAGAAGTTGTTCATCATTTGGCTTTAGACCTGTGTGACGCTTACCCCATTTTGTTTTTGCTTCCATCCTATGAAATATTGTAATGATTGATGCAAATTTAGTTTGGTTATCTTATGGTATTTCATATTATTAGGCACTTTAATTATGTCTGTAATTTGTTGTTCCATTTTACATCTGTGATCAATTTGTCATTTAAATATTGTTGATTTATGTTGGATATTGGATGATGGATTATATGAATGCTTTGTATTGAGTTTTCTTTATTATAAGTGTTCATTATTCTAAGATCACCAGATATGTACATTTATCATTCCGTTGTTATATTCTTGTTCCAATGCATCTTTGAGTTTATTCTGGGAGCATTAGCCCTGTTCTTTTACAGGTTTCCCTCGTAGGTTGGACAGTTAGGAGCTTGAATTGCACAGGGAGATAAATTCAGCTTAGTTTATTAGTTACGGGCCAGTCTAGTTGTTATTTAGTTAAGTTGTTTATTAATGAAATAAGAACATCCTGAATTAGCTTTGACTGACTGACTATTCTTATTTCAATTATATTGGTTTGGCGTTCATTAGCGTTAGACTTTTAAATATTCAACAAAAAACAAAAAATTGTATGTGCTTTCTATATCTCTCTTATAAACACTTTCAAAAAACATTTGTTTCGCAAGATGTCAAGTAAATCTTGTACGCTGTACATAAACTATTTATAATCATATGCACATATTCGTGTTTGCATTTGAACATTTGTAATTATTAAACTTATATTATTAGTATCTTAGCTTTATAGCTTAGTTTATTTTCTTTTGTTATTTTTAGGATTTTAGTTGGCCAACAGAGCCATTAAACCCGTTGGGTCATTTCATTCCAAACGACTTGGGTTATTTAGACAACCCTGGTCTAGATTTGACCTTCCAGTCGATGGTGTGTCAATTACACCCGTCAACAAATGGCGCTAGAGGGAGGGCCAAGGTAATTTTAATGATTAAATTTTTTACCCCTCAGCCTGTCATAATTCCATATTTATAAAGTCTTCTTCTGTGTCATCTTGAAATGCACTAGAAGGTAGGCCAAACTGATAAGCTGGCCTTGCAGGAGTCTTTATTTCGAATGTATTTAATTCCCCATGGCTCCCCAAATCATTGTGTTGGAACATGCTTTCCACTTCTCATTACCTGATATTCCCAACAAGACAGTCTCTCACTTGTCCAAACTCACCTTTGATGGTGGGGGGGATATATCTGCTAAATACCATATTAACAAGTTTTGGTGTAAATACATCAAGCATGATATTTCTGATTTAAAGGTTTTATGCAGATTGTTTGCTTTTACTTTTAGGGGTCGGATTAAACATTGGTTTGAGTCTTTTCCAACATATCACATTTTTGATTGGTTTCAATTTGTAGAGGAATTTTTAGATGCTTTTGAAAACTATGATTACAATCAATTATGTGAAGAATTTCAAACTTTACTAATCAATGACAATTCAACTCTAGAAGGATTTTCAACAAGAATCAATCATGTTCTCTGTAAATTTAATCTTGACAACATGTCATTTGTACTAAATATCCTCTATGATGCTTGCATCCTTTTCATCCAGTCATATTCAATTGTGAATGATGAATCATATACAAATCCTATCACTCAATTGTGAGAAGAATTGTGTTCGCGGGATGAGAGGAATCCATTCGAAAATTTTGAACAAGAAAGAGAGGTAGAATCTATTGAAAAGGTTCTTACTGATAATCAAATTGTTTTCTCCTCTGAATCATTGTATTTTCAGTCCTCGACCATCGTGGAAGAAGATTTGATGTTGGGTCAAGGTGAATTTCCTCATTCTTCTAACTCTTTCTCTAATCAGTATTTAAATTCAGTTATTGAAGAACACTTAGGTGATGAAAATGATCTTAAGCTTTCTAACATTCCAATGAAACTGATTAGCGATGTAAATCTGCAATTGGAAGAAGAAACCTTAAACCTTCATCCACAAATCATACCTTATCCACATAAAAGATTAGATGTTTGTCGTGAAAATTTTGAATTATCTATCATACATGAAACAAATTTACATGATCATATTATGTTGAGGGATTTATCACCAAAACATAGTGAAAGTTTTAAGGAAAGTGAAGAGGAATGTTTTGAGAATACCATTGTTAAATATCATATCTCAAGAGATTCTTTTCATGTGCTTATTTCTGATTCCTTTTACTATTTATATCTCAATCTCTTCTTAGATTATGGTGGACTTTATACTTTACCCACAATATCTTACTCTTTTCCATCACAATCAAATCTTTTCGATATGCCAAAATTCGGTGAAACTAATTCCAAACATAACATTTATGAAGTCGGATTTGATGCTCTTTCACTTTAATCACTCGCATGGAAAAAGGACATGTTGCAAGATGATTTTGCACGGTTTATTTTTGAAAAAGACAATGCACTCATTCCTATGGAGATCAAATATTCTACATTGCGTATTTGTTCTTTGATTA
Source organism: Picea mariana (assembly GCA_032191745.1). Lineage (NCBI taxonomy): Eukaryota > Viridiplantae > Streptophyta > Pinopsida > Pinales > Pinaceae > Picea > Picea mariana. The sequence goes on from JASDQU010100183.1 coordinate 701,126, forward strand.
GCTCGAATTTTAATGTTTTTGCTTCACATTTTGAAACGATGAATCTCATAAAAGGAAGCGTTCAAACCAATGATCTAATTGATCTCATGAATCCTCCTATGATGTGTTCCCCATTGATATATCCATTTCATCAAATTCATAGTTTGCATCCTAATTTTTATGACAAGATCTTATAATGGCATGAAAATTCATATAAAAAAAATCTTCATAACAAAGATAAAGTTGTGCTTGCTTCGTTTCTACCTGAATATAAAGGAAGTACACATGACATGATTTTTCTAGATCCTCCATGTGAAGAAATTGATGAACACTTGGAGAATTGTCAGGAGGATGGGGCACTTCAGCCTCGACTGATGGTTATGTCAGGTCCCCATAATCTTGACAAGTTTTCCAAACTTACTTACACTCTTCCATGCCATTATGACCCATATCACGACGAGATTGCAGAATGGTTGGAGGATTCATACATCAAGAAGTTTCAAAAGAATTGTAAGGTTGTGCTTGCTTTGTTTTTAAATGAATATATGGGAGGTAAGCATAACATATTTCTTTTGTATATGCAAATACTACATTCTTTTGTTCTTATTTTTGACTTTCTACGCCTTGCAGGATTAAAGATGCTCTTGTGGCTGCACTGGAAATACGATTTTACTTAGTGTTTTGATATATTTAGTAGTTATAATAGGTTTAGGAGTAGGTTTCCTTTAGTTATATTTCTCACTTTTCTCTTTGTAATAATGTAGTTATGAAGACAAGTGGGAACACCAAGGGAGCCATAACATGATTGTTGTCAGGGAAGTTCGCTTTAATCATTTTCTCTCTACTTTTCGTTGAATATTTCTTTTCAAAAACACAGTATCATCATGAAAATTTTAAATGAAAAGGAAAGAGATAAGTAAATTTGAACTATCATTTCAAACCTAATTCAAGGTGCCACGAGTAGGACTGCACTCATATTAATAAGGATTTTTTTTCTTTTCTTTTAGTCTCTCTCAAGAGATATTTCGCTTGATGGTTTCTGATACACCCTCTTGTAAATATTTTTAATTTTCTTTTCCATTTTGATTTTGGTTCTTTTCATTTTGCTTGATTTTGATTTGTTTTCTAAATAATTATGTCTGAATCACCATTTCATTTGTGGAAAGGAATCAAATTTTTCATTCATTAGCAACAGTTGATAACTTCTAATGCTGTCCCCATTTTAAGGAAAACAACTCAATTGTACCTTCCCATCCTCGAGATGGTTTCTTAACAGTAATCTAAGTGTCCAAATCATGATGAAGGTCATCAAAACAGAAGAATAATTTGTAAATGATCGAAATTTTCATTCCGAACTATTGAGATTTTTAGTATCACCCCGCGCTCTTGAATATCATGAAGTTCTGGAAATTATAAACAAATTATAGAGGGTTGAAAGAACTGTAATGTGTGGGAAGTGTTTGTAAATCCGTTGAGACACTGAACAGGTCTCCTGGTAACAGGTAAATGCATGCATGATACCAAGGAAACTTCGTTGGGGTACTGAATAGGCCTGCTGGCAGCGAAGCAATGTCGGGTTTAAGAAAATCCTCAGGTATGTCTTTTAATTTGATCAAGTGTGAAAATGTTATTTATCATGAATTGATGACTCTTGGACAGGATAGAGGTACTAGAGTGGGTTAAATGACATCTCTACTGAGGCTATGGACACCTGCTAGTTGTAGTGGCCCTACCAACAATATCAAAGTCAACTGCATAAACATCGCTACACTCGTAATCTAAATTAGATGCCAGGTTACACTTTTTAGACAAAAATACATATGATGTTAAGTTGCGTTATTTTCTGAGTTATGATTGGAATGCTTGACCTGTTGTTGACTGTTTCTAAAATTTATTTCATCTGAGCCCCCGACGTAAATTTTCTGGTGATGTAGAGATAACTGCTTCGCCCAATGTGTCACCATTGTTGGCAGCCAATAATTTTGTCACGATTAAAATCATCACAAAGAAATTATATCCTTCTTAAGATGCCACCCCCTTTCATTGATAAATGATTACGTGTCTTGGTTTTGAGGCAATGATTGGGCTAAAATTCCTTATGAGTTTTTCATTTAATTTTTCATTTGTTTTGAAAATTGATGTAGACACCCCTACCCTCGGGCCAAGATCCACACAGGATCGCTCTAATTCCTGCTTGAGCCAAAGCGACTCCTTGGCCTCCTGTTGGAACCTCACAATCCAATCCATAGGTCCTTCGAAAACCCCAACGACCACAACCGACCTTAATGCAAGCGCTTTGCGTGACTCACGATCTTGCGAGTTCGTGAGTCGATGACCATGACGATGCGGGTATGACTCCCCCTTGCTAGCACCTGCTACATATAACCGTAGGCAAGGCCTAACTCTAGCATCCCTCACAACTCACAACTTCACGAGATGGAGTGTTGAACCTCCGTGTTCCTCCCTTGCGAAACCATGAGACACGAAAGGTATGCGATGGGTTGGCTCTTTCCAAGGTGACACGCATATGCCACTTGTCACCCACTTCCACCTTCTATGTGCACTCTATGTTGTGCCACCTGTCAATCACGTGGTCCCCACCTAACTGACGTGATACGTGTTCACTCAAGCCTTTGGCGCTCGCCATTTCGTGACCTCAGCGATCAAGGTGCAACTCCTTCACCCTCCGAAACCCTGATACACGAGGTAGCGAGACGCCAAATCTCACGCCTCTCTTTTCTTCTTGATCGATGGTTCAGGTCGAATCATGATCTCGTAATTCAGAGTCTTGTAGTGCGAGGAAATCCGCCTCCTAGCTCACAATACCCGAATTCACGAAATGGACTACCGGTCCAGATCTACCTGCGAACGATGGTCAATCCTACGGCTCTCGCGACTTCGCGAGTTCTTCACAGAGAATTCTGACCGTCCCTTTTTTACTCTTATGTGTGGCTTCCTATGGATTAAAACCTCGTGCACCTTCCTTCGGATTCGGCAGCTATCGGACCTTTGCACCAGATCTGACAACCCAGATCTGTTTCTCCTCCTTGTTCACTTTCCTGCGTGCATCTGGACATGGACTTCAACGACCCAGATCTCGTCTCTCTAGCTGATCTAACGACAGCTGTAACTCCCCCCTGAGCTTATGCTTCTTCCTTCCCTTAGAAGATTTCTTGCTCCAAAAGGCCTCGACCTTTTTCTTTTGATGTGAAGCCTGCAACCTTGGCTCATGCCTTTATTCTAAGAGGCTTTCCTCCTCCTAAGCTTTGTTCACTCTGAAACCTTTAAAGGTTTCTCGACCTCTGCACTCCTTGCAGGGTCCCTGCACACAACTGTGCTATCCATCCTGAGATTTTCTTACTCGAACCTCTAAGGGATTCAACCCTTGCTTCCTCCTTCAAATGAATATTGGTGCCCTCTTGGAAACCTCCCATTCAAGCACTCTTAGCTGAACCAACAGAGTGTTCAGTAACTCTATAAGTGTCTTTCCTCCTCGACACTTCTCCTTATTCTGAACTCAAACAAGAGTTCCTCCTGTGCACTTCCTTGAAGTCGCTCAATGCCCTCCTAGCAGAGCTCTACAGAACCTCAGATGTTTTGTGTTCTCATGGAACTTGAAATAGAGTTCTCTCTGTGCACCCTGTGCATCCACTCAATGCCCTCCTGGCAAAGTTTTCCAGAATCCTTAGTGATTATGTTTTCCCTGTGCCCTCCTCTGCACAGTTCTTACTCCCAAGGTGTTCAGCAACCTCGAGGTTTCTCCCTAGATCTAATGCTTCCTCTGGTGCACCCTCCTAGCACAACTCTGTCCAAATTCTGTAGAATTCAGAAGTGCACTCTGTGCACTGGCTTACAGAACCCGCAGTGTTCTGTCATGCAACCTCTTGCATGAAGCCACAAAGACCAGACCTGAAATCAAAGAACCCAACAGACAACGACTTCTGTCTGTAACCCGCAAATGCAAACTAACACACATCTACAACATATCATAAACACATAAAGGCATTCATTCATGAACTCACAAACACATGAACAACAATATGCAGGAAGAACTACTATGATTGTATTAATATGAAATGCCTCTTTACAATGTGAGCTCGGACTGCAACAGAGTCACGACTTCCTCTACTCTCCCTATTCTCTCTATTCCTCTCTATCTGTCTCTCTACTCTCCCTGAACTATGAAAAAAGAAGAAGATCCTTTTACAAAAGGGGGATCCTCTAGCTCTTTCCTCCATCTCACCAACTCTCATAAATTACATTCAATTACATTGAATGGCTGTCTAGTCCAAATCGGATCTAGATCTCAGCCTTACAGCCATTTAAGATGGTTTCTAATCACAGCCTGCACACACGCATGGCTTTGGCTCTTTGGCCTTACAACATTTAATTCATTAAATTCAAATTTAAAATTTGAAAGTGAGAGGGTTGCGCCTCTCCTCCCCTATTGAATGTGCACTTGATGTGCTGGTTGGCTGGCACTCGATGATGTTGGAGCGATGCTCCTACATCATACTCCTCAGTTGTAAAAATCATGAGCTCCTGCTCATGAGATTCCCAACACTACTGTTGAAACCCACCTGGATCCCAAACAGTTCTTTGGAGTTGTCCATCTGCTCCACTGCCTCGCTACTATTGATACTATTGCCCTGCTGCTATGACAGGTTATCCTCTGCTCAGCTTCCCCTCGCTGGCAGTTTCTGCTGCTGACCTCAACATCAACCTTTTGATCTCTTCAATTACCTCATCCAGCTGCTCCCATGGCTGGCTTTTTGTATGTAGTCTTCTCTTCTGCACTCCTGTCTTCTCAATTGGCAGAGCTGCTTGATCTCCCATGCTGTCTTTATCTCCCTTTGTGGCACTGAGTGGCCACTCTACTGCAGACTCCAGCTCTGCAGTCTCATTATTGAGCTGCTGCTTAGCTTCTTCCTGTGGCAGTTCTGTTGCTGCCATTTCTCCTCCTGGCTTACTTCCACCTTCTCCCCAGGCTGGTGTGCTCCACCATCTGTCCCCAACTTGATCTGTTGGATGTGGAAGCTTTGCACTATCACCCTCTTCTCCAGGGCTTCCAATTCTTCATAGAGGTCAGCAAATTCCATGATGTCTGCTTCCTCTTCTTCTTCTTCTTCTTCTTCTGCAGCTTCCAGTACTGCAGTGATTTCCTGTCCAGATTCCTGGCTGAAAAATTTGAGCCATTCTATTGAATTCTCATCTTCTTCTCCTTGGGTAAACATCATCATCTTCTCCACTTCTTCCTCTTCTTTGACAGTCTCTGTTGGTTGTCTTTTTGTTGTTGCTCCATTTGCAACACACTCATTGGCCTTGATTGGGATATGTGGCAGGAATACATGAATTCCTCTAATCATTAGGATGTTCTTTTGATCCTCACCTGTCAACACTCCTTGCTGATCTGAACTCTCCTCTGAGCTCATCTTCTCTGTCAACTCCTCTCGTTGATATGAAATCACCTCTGATTTCATCTGCTCTCCCTTGCCCACTTGGAAATATGGGATTTCTTCTCTGCCCTCCTAGCAGTCTATGAGATCTCCTAGTGATCCCATCTCCATCAACACTCCTTGCTGACATGAACTCACTTCTAAGCTCCCGAGACTTTCAAACAGTCTCATCTCCTTTTCCTTGTCCACCTGGAAAATTGGGAATTTTCTACTGCCCACTTGGGAGCCTATGAGATCCCATGATCCCATATCAGTTCCCACCTGGCAACTTGAAAGTCCCTCACTGATCACCTGGCAATCTCTGAGATCTTCCAACGATCCCATCTCATTTCCCATCCGACATTCTGAACTTTCTTCACTGCCTTCCTGGCAGTTCACGAGATCTTCCCGTGATCTCTTCTCCCCTTCATCACTAAGATTTCTCCCAGCTTCTGGTTCACATGCATTAAATATTTATTTTGTGGCCCTGAGGCTTTTCACATACCTCAACCACCTCCTCAACAACCTTTGTTGTTCTCTGGCCAATAATTTCTTAACTGACCACTTTGCTTTCCTCCTTAGAGGCCATTCATACACCCAATGTGTCTTTGCCTCCTGCTGCATTCGTAATGCAAGATCTTCCATCCTTGCCCTTATCTTAGCGAGTTATTTATCCATTTCATTTTTTCTCTGCTACTTGCGGTCTTCCCTGTGACCACATCCATGGCCTTCAGTAGCCATCTTCACTTTCAATCTGTCCTCCTAGTGAATCTGCTGCTGTCACTCTACAACTGAGAGCACTTCCAACATCTCCTACAGTCCTCCTGGATGTCTATTGACTATTGCATACCTGCGAACAACCGCCATAGAGTTTCAACACTCTGTCTTCCTTTTGTTCGCCCTACAAAAATCAATTATGGGCAGGATTTGATACCAAATGATGCAGACCCCCCTACCCTTGGGTTGAGATCTGCACAGGATCGCTCTAATTCCTCCTTGAGCCAAAGCAGCTCCTCGGGCTCATGTTGGAGCCTCACATTCCGATCCGTAGGTCCTTCGAAAACCCCACCTGTGTGAACAAGCACTAAGCACGAGCTTCACCTACTCCAGTGACCATAACTGGCCTTAACGAAAGCGATTTGCGTGACTCGTGATCTCGTGAGTTCATGAGTCGATGACCATGATGATGCGGGTATGAATCCCCCTTTCTAGCACCTGCTACATATAACTGTAGGCTAGGCCTAACTCTAGCATCCCTTGCAACTCGCAACTTCGCGAGTTGGAGTGTTGAACCTCTGTGCTCCTCCCTTGCGAAACCCCGAGAGACAAAAGGTCTGCGATGGGTTGGCTCTTTCAACGGTGACATGCGTACGCCACCTATCACCCGCTTCCACCTTCTTTGTGTGCTCTATGTTGCGCCACCTATCAATCATGTGGTCCCCACCTATCACCCGCTTCCACCTTCTTTGTGCGCTCTATGTTGCACCACCTGTCAATTATGTGGTCCCCACCTAACTGACGTGATACGTGTTCACCCAAGCCTTCGGCACTCGCCACTTTGTGACCTCAGTGATCAAGGTGCAACTCCTTCACCCTCCGAAACCCCGATACATGAGGTAGCGAGACGTGAAATCTCATGGCTCTCCTTTCTTCTCGATCGACGGTTCAGTTCGAATCGCGATCTCGCGATTCAGAGTCTTGTAGTGCAAGGAACTCCGCTTCCCAGCTCACGATACCCGAATTCGTGAAATGGACTGCTGGTCCAGGTCTACCTGCGAACGATGGTCAATCCTACAGCTCTTGCAAATTCATGAGTTCTCCATAGAGAATTCTGACTGTCCCTTTTTTACTCTTATGTGCAGCTTCCTAGGGATTAAAACCTCGTGCACCTTCCTTCAGATCGGGCGGCTATCGGACCTTTGCACCAGATCTGACGACCCAGATCTATTTCTCCTCCTTGTGCGCTTTCTTGCGTGCATCTAGACGTGGAATTCAACGACCCAGATCTCGCCTCTCCAGTTGATCTAATGACAGCTGTAACTCCCCCCTGAGCTTATGCTTCTTCCTTGCCTTAGAATATTTCTTGCTCCAAAAGGCCTCGACCTTTGTCTTCTGCTACGAAGCCTGCAACCTTGGCTCCTGCCTGTATTCTAAGAGGCCTTCCTCCTTCTAATCTTTGTTCACTCTGAAACCTTTAAAGGTTTCTCAACCTCTACACTCCTTGCAAGGTCCCTGCACAAAACTGTGCTATCCGTCCTAAGCTTTTCTTACTCAAACCTCTAAGGGATTCAACCCTTGCTTCCTCCTTCAAATGGAGATTGGTGCTCTCTTAGCAGCCTCTCGTTCAAGAACTCTTAGCTAAACCAACATAGTGTTCAGTAACTCTGTAGGTGTCTTTCCTCCTCAACACTTCTCCTTATTTTGAAATCAAACAAGAGTTCCTCCTGTGCACTTCCTTGCACTCGCTCGATGCCCTCCTGGCAGAGCTCTACAGAACCTCATACATTCTATCTTCTCACAGAACTTGAAATAGAGTTCTCTCTATGCACCCTGTGCATCCACTCAATGCCCTCCTGGCAGAGTTTTTCAGAATCCTCAATGATTATGTTTTGCCTGTGCCCTCCTTTGCACTGTTCTTACCTCCAAGGTGTTCAACAACCTTGAGGTTTCTCCTTGGGTCTAATGCTTCCTCTGGTGCACCCTCCTGGCACAACTCTATCCAAATTCCGCAGAATTCAGAAGTGCACTCTATGCACTGGCTTACAGAACCCGCAGTGTTCTATCATGCAACCTCTTGCATGAAGCCACAAAGACCAGCCTAAAATCAAAGAACCCAACAGACAACGACTTCTGTGTGTAACCTGCAAATGCAAACTAACACACATCTACAACATATCATAAACACATAAAGGCATTCATTCATGAACTCACAAACACATGAACAACAATATGCAGGAAGAACTGCTATGATTGTATTAATATGAAATGCCTCTTTACAATGTGAGCTCGGATTGCAACAGAGTCATGACTTCCTCTACTCTCCCTATTCTCTCTATTCCTCTCTATTTTTCTCTCTACTCTCCCTGAACTATGAAAACAAAAGAAGATCCTTTTACAAAAGAGGGCTCCTCGAGCTCTTCCCTCCATCTCACCAACTCTCATAAATTACATTCATTTACATTGAATGGCTATCTAGTCCGAATCGGATCTAGATCTCAGCCTTACAACCATTTAAGACGGTTTCTAATCATAGCCTTTGCACATGCATGGCTTTGGCTCTTTGGCCTTACAACATTTAATTCATTGAATTCAAATTTAAAATTTGAAAGTGAGAGGGCTGTGCCTTTCCTCCCCTATTGAATGCGCGCTTGATGTGTTGGCTGGCTGGCACTCAATGACGTTGGAGCGATGCTCCTGCATAAAAAATTCATGACCGTAAGCATGAATTTAAATAAAATCTTGGTTTGGGTAATGTTGTTGTAGTTATATTTCCTACCCAGGATTTTGTGCTTTGAAGGCATCCATAGGTTGCTAAGCTTCACGTCTTATAAACTCTTTGATTAATTCACCACCACAATTTTTTATTGCATTATGGGTATCATGACTTAATCAGTTCTATGGTTGATCGTTTGGTTTTATTTTTGAAATGTATGAATCCGCGAAACATTGTATTGACATTGATATGTGCTTCATGCCCTCAACAGTCATATCAACTTTCATGTCGCTTGGTACTGGTCTGATGTACCCACGACTACACCTCATCCTGATGTCCTATGCATTAATGAACCCATTCATTATTCGAACTGGCATTCGATAGTAGTCGAGGTTTTTGAGATTCATTGTGTGTAATGGCTCATAGTTATGCGTGCCCTCTGGTATTTCGTTTTTCCAAACTCATTTTATCAAGCATGGCAGTCTCGAAACTTCATAATATTCAGGCAATTTTAGTTTGCATAGACCTCTCTCTTCTACTCATTTATTGGAAGCCAAAGCCTCTCCCCTGTGACATATACTGTGTCTATTTGATAGTGACCATGGCTCCTGTGGTTCGAATTGAACCAAGTGACTCTGAGTTTTTTATTTTTGAAAAAAACCCATAATTGCATACCTGAGACATGTTTTTGCAGGAGGTTTTCTGGGAAAACGGTTAACAAAACCATTTAAAACCCATTTCGGAAATGGGTTCATTTACCTTCCACACAGGTAGTTTCTTCAGAAACTACACAGTTTTATAGATACATCTCGTCCTTTGGAGAGCAAAATCTCAGAATTTATTTTGCGGCTGAGGTAAGCGTTTTTATTTATTTATTTTGCTTAGAGATTCAAGCCTGTTATTGGTTTTGTTGGGTTCTGTTGGGGTCATATAATTATAGGTAACTTGATTCTTCGACTGTTGATTTGACATTGCCCCCGTAATGAAGACTTCTATCTTGGTTGACCCCTTTTTCCCCTCCATCCGTTTCGCCCGATCCTTCATCACCCTACTGCATCCTTCATCCACCTCTGCACCTTCACTCCCTTGCCCATTTGTCCCATTGACCACAACTCACCCGCCACTCGTCCCTTCATGAATAAAAAACTTAGGATAATAAACAAATAATATTAAAGGGTTAGTGGCATTTTGTAATTCTTGTAAGTCTGATAAAGTTGTTTTAATAGGATAATTTAAAATACAATAATGATTAGATTAATTAGTAATTAACTTAATTTAATTTAAATTATTGTTTAGGTTAATTTATTAGAATTGAAATTAATCAAATAATAAAAAACATAATAAAAATATTAAAACAAAACAAAATTAGAAATTATACAAACAAACAAAAATTATAAAACATATAATAATTAATTAAAAAACAAGTTAAAAAACAAATTAAATAAAAAACATATAATAAAACATATCATATAAAAACAAAACAAATAACAAAGCAAAACGTAAACAAATAAATAAAAACAAAAAAAAAAATAAAACATTAATAAAAACACACATTAACACCCGCAACTTCACGCACACATCCCCAAATAAAAGAAATCCACGGACATAAAAAATTTCGCCCCCCCCGTGCTTTTCGAACTCTAACTGAGGGGGGGTCCGAAAAGTGGTATTGGGAGGGAACTTGTCACCTCTAGGTGATTTTGAAGCCCCCCTCTCAATACCACTTACCACCTCAGGGGGGGGGTCCGAAATACCACCTTCCCCCATGCAAAACCGCCCATCCAAAAACTCAAAACCGTCATTTTTCCAGTTCTGACTAATCGTCTTCCGAAGCGGATTCTGGACGAACGAAAACGAATTTTGAAAAACCGAGAGAGGTTTTTCTCAGTAACGGGCTGAAGCAAAAAAACCTCTCTTAGTGTTTTCACAGGTGCCACCATCTGGGATAATCGAAGCTATCTTTTAGGCTCATTTTTTGGATTTTCGGTTCTTTCTGTTTCAGTCCTCGTTTTGCGGGAGAGGTTTCGACGAACTGGAGACAAAATTGAAGAAACTGAAAGAGTTTTTGTCCAGAACATGCCTATCTACAATAAACTCCTTCATTTTTTCCCCAGATGGCATCATTGAATAGAAATAGATGTCTGAGTGGACCCCTTTTTAGAAAAAAATTGTCTCGTCTTTCATGCCGGACAGTTCCAGATTTTTGGGGATTTGTTGCTATTTTTGGCCGAGGTGGTTGAATCTGACTTCCTAAAATTGAGGGGGGGTCTCTCCTATTTATTGATGTGAATTTAATGTAAAAGGATTGTTGATCTTTAGGCCCTAGCAAGATGTAAGCACTGTAACTTTTATCAAGAGATCTTCTAGTAATACAAAGAGACGTTTCACAGGATTCCTGTGTGTTAGTTGTTAGTGAAATTTTTCTCTTCTTCATTGAATGTTTATCTCTCTTAGTTATCATATTGTTTTTTGGTCTGATCATTTAAAAGGAGCTAAAGTTGCAGAATTTACCTTTGTGTACTTTGTTTCTAGCTTTTAAAGATCTAAATGTTCATCCTATGATGTTACAGTAAAGAAATTCTTAATTGCTTCTTTACTTTAATTGATAATCTCGTCTTTTTTTGCTGTCCATCACTTTATTTCTAAAGAATCCAATAGTCTCATTATCCTATCCTATGAAAAGAATATTTATATATGTTCTTTGATCTTTACCTTTATAACATAGACCCCATAGCCCAATGGTCCTATTTTGCTATCTCAACCAGAAAACTCCAAGAACATATTCTATTCTACATAGCTAGCCTAATATCCTATTCTAAACAAATCTAAATTTGACAGAGAGATCCCTCTCCGAGTCTTGGAGGGCTAGATCCCTAACCTGAAGTGGTTTTGATGTTGCCTCTGTGACTGCCTCCACAGCCTTGGGTAAATTACAGAGAGCTAACAGAACAACGATCGTACTGGGGAACTTTCCCTAGTAATACACTTCAAAGTTCCAGATCTGATCACTGATGGTGGATAGATACTAGACACAAGAAGGCTGATATCATTCACCTGGTGACTCCAATCATCTCCAAACAGTGCCAACTCAAAGACTCCACTGGAGGAAGAACCTGAAGCATGACCAAGTAGCTAAGAAAGATCGGGTACTCAAGCCCAAATTGCATTCAAGACATCTTTGGTTTTATTTGTAATTATGTCTTATCTTATTCTAAGCCTGATCAAAAGCACACTGCTAAATATTGCATTGACCACATGCCAATTGATGAGTCTCCAGAGATCAGATCCCCAATTGTAGATCATGTGCATACTCATGCACTTGCAGAAATCCCAGTGAGACATGAGCCTCATGCTTTATCTCTTGCAATTGTTGAAATTCCAGTTAGCTACAGGCTCCATGCTTTACCTCCTATACCTGTGAAAATCCCAGATCAATACAAGCCTCTAGATTTGCCTCCTATTCTCCATGACCTCCCTATCAATTACATCAATAATATGCCTAGGTTTGATGGAGAAAATGTGAAGATCACTGCTGAAAAGCATATCCAAAGTCTTAAGGATTTTCTTGATCTGTTTGAGGTAGAATATGATGTCTGCATCAGAATGTTTTCCCTATCATTGGGAGGTAAAGTCAAGAACTGGTTTAAAAATCTCCTAGCTACAAGCATTAACAATTTCCATCAGTTTGTGCAAGTTTTCCTAGATAGATGAGTGATCATGAGAAATGTATTTCTCATCCTAGAAGAGTATGACCATTTGAAAAGACAACCATGGGAAACAGTACATCAGTTTTAAACAAGGTTCAACCAGGTGTATCATGCAGTACCTGTTGATATAAGGCCACCTCCGGGATCAACTCACTTGCATTACCCAGATGCCTTCAATCCTAAGATGACATTCCAATTAAGAGAAAGGAACACCGCAAGCCTTGAAGAAATGCAAAAGGTTGCAGTTGACGTGGAAGCTAACTTGCTGAACCGAAAGGAAAAATTAAGGGTAGAAGAGGAAGATAAACTAGAAGAGGAACGAATGACATCCTCAGAAGTGAAACTAGATGTTCTGGCAAACATTGTAAGAGAGATGAGGCAGAAGATTAGCAGGAAAGATGAGCTTGTTGTTCAAAGACCTTATGTTCCATTAGCGCCAAAATGGACAAGGATCAATGCCCCCAAACATTTTGTAGCCCAACCTCTGTATTCTGAACCACCAAAAGATTATTTCATGTATTCGATTCATAATATAGTCAAAGATGAAACTCCAACTTACCTTGTTGAAGAGCCATCAACTGATATGATGTGCATGTTGGATGACATTTCATTCATGGATGATTTACACAAGCATGATCAATATAATGAGGATGATATCAAGATTAATTTTACAAAGAAATTAGCAACATACTGTTGGGAGGAAGAAGATCATTTGCAATCCAAGCAAAACAATCAATCTGTACATGAAAATTATGACAGCAATGATCAAAATGCAGAAAATTTTCAAGAAAATGAAAGCTGCCTGCCCTTATGTTTTGCCTCACTCCTGAGGAAACATTACAAGTAGACTACACATAGAAAGGAAGAGGGATGTTCTAATGCATTAGTTGAGGAAAACAAGGGGGATACAAAAGATGATCTAGAGGTGCAGCCCTTGATCCCTTTTGAAGGTCAAACCTTAGATGAAATCATGAAGCTCAAAACAGGTGATGAACTGATCCATCTTGATTCATTGCCTCTGTGCTTTAATTCATTCCAAATTTTGAGGGGGAATATCAGTCAGATTCTAGTTGAAAGTCACAGTGTAAGCCATGAAGTACTAGTAGATCCAATGCCACCATTATCTAAAGCATGTTATGACCCTATAGCTGGTATGCTGGATAGATTGTGTTTTCAAAGTCAGTTTTCATTTACCCCCAACAATTTAAAAAATTGTTATGATATGGATATAATCAGACAATCAACTACAAGGGTGTGTTTAACAGAAGTATCATTTAAAAACCCATCAGAAAATTTGCAACCATGTCAAGAAGTGCATGAAGATGCAAATAACACAACTATATCATCAAATCATGAAGTTGAGTTGGTTAAGTTTGAATATCAAGGAACAGGTTAGTTCTACCTTGATCCTATAGTCACCTATATGGAGAAATGTTTCACTGAAGATCCCCAATCTATCTCTGGCATTGCTTTGGTTCTTTAGGATTGTCGAGGTCTCTGTTGTAAAGATCAATCATGTTTTCAGCAGTGACCACTACACTTTGCAGTTTTGAATCTATGGACAAAAGGTCAAGTTTCCTTTTTTCCTGTACTAACAAGCAGTCAAGAAGTCCACTAGTCTTAGCATCTACTTGATTGGATTCATTGACATTTTTGTATTATTTGATTTAGCATGATTTTTAGCAGTATAGGGTAGGTAGGATAATGTGAATAAGATCAACATTCTGAGCATCTCTTTTTTAGCAGTGGTCATTTTGATTTGGTTTCAATTGAGATATCAAAACAAGTATTGGTTACAGAATAATTTTGGGATCATCCCATTGAATAAAGCACCGGTCTATATGTTTAGATTTCAATGGTTCTTGACACCTCCTGAAAGAGCTGCCATCTCGAGGTGAAGCCTATGTTGGGGTCCTATAATTATAGGTAACTCAATTCTTCGACTGTTGATTTGGCATTGGCCCCATGATGAAGACTTCTGGCTCGGTTGACCCCTTTTTACCCTCCATCCGTTTCACCCAATCCTTCATCACCCTAGTGCATCCTTCATCCACCTCTGCACCCTCACTCCCTTGCCCATTTGTCCCGTTGACCACAACTCGCCTGCCACTCATCCCTGCATGAATAAACAAACTTAGGATAATAAACGAATAATATTAAAGGGTTAGTGGCATTTTCTAATGCTTGTTAGCTTGATAAAGTTGTTTTAATATGATAATTTAAAATAAAATAATGATTAGATTAATTATTAATTAATTAGTAATTATTAATTAACTTAGTTTAAATTAAATTAGTGTTTAGGTTAATTTATTAGAATCAACATTAATCAAATAATAAAAAACATAATAAAAATATAAAAACAAAACAAAATTAGAAATTATACAAACAAACAAAAATTATAAAACATATAATAATTAATTAAAAAACAAATTAAATAAAAAACATATAATAAAACATATCATATAAAAACAAAACAAAACGTAAACAAATAAATAAAAACAAAAAACAAATAAATCATTAATAAAAATACACATTAATTGAGGGGGGGTCCGAAAAGTGGTATTGGGAGGGACACTTGTCACCTCCAGGTGATTTTGGACCCCCCCCTACTAATACCACTTACCACCTCAGGGGGGGTCTAGAATACCACCTTCCCCCATGCAAAACCGCCCATCCAAAAAATCAAAACTACCATTTTTCCAGTTCTGACTAGTCGTCTTCCGAAGCGGATTCCGGGCGAATGAAAACGAATATTGAAAAACCGAGAGAGGTTGTTATCTGTAACGGGATGAATAACAAAAACCTCTCTCATTTTTTTCACAGGTGTCACCATCTAGGATAATAGAAGCTATATTTCAGCCTCATGTTTCGGATTTTCGGTTCTTTTTGTTTCAGTCCTCGTTTTGCGGGAGCTGTTTCGGCAAGATGGGAGAAATTGAAAGAGTTTTTTTGTCTAGAACATGCTTATATACAATAAAATCATTCATTTTTTGCCCAGATGTCAGCATTGAAGAGAAACAAATGTCTGAGTGGACCCCTTTTTTGCAGAAATTTGGCCCATCTTTCATGGCGGACAGTTCCATATTTTTGGGGATTTGTTGTTATTTTTGGCCGAGGTAGTTGAATCCGACTTCCTAAAATTGAGGGGGGATATCTCCTATTTATTGATGTGAATTTAATGTAAAAGGGTTGTTGATCTTTAGGCCCTAGCAAGTTGTAAGCACTGTAACTTTTATCAAAGAATCTTCCAGTAATACAAAGAGACATTTCACAGGATTCCTGTGTGTTAACTGTTGGTGAAGTTTTTCTCTTCTTCGTTGAATGTTTATCTCTCTTAGTAATCATCTTGTTTTCTGGTCTGATCATTCAAAATGAGTTAAAGTTACAAAATTTACCTTTGTGTACTCTATTTCTAGCTTTTAAAGATCTAAATGTTCATCCTTTGATGTTATAGTAAATAAATTCTTAATTGCTTCTTTACTTTAATTGATAATCTCGTCTTTTTCTATTGTCCATCACTTTATTTCTAAAGAATCCAACAGTCACATTATCCTACCCTGTGAAAATAATCTTTATATTTGTTCTTTGATCTTTACCTTTATAAAACAAACCCCATAGCCCAATGGTCCTATTTTGCTATCTCAACCAGAAAACTCCAAGAACATATCCTATTCTGCATAGGCTTAATATCCTATTCTAAACAAATCTAAATTTGACAGAGAGATCCCTCTCTGAGTCTTGGAGGGATAGCTCCCTGACTCGAAGTGGTTTTGATGTTGCCTTTGTGACTGCCTCCATAGCCTTGGGAAAATTACAGAGTGCTAATAGGTTCCAAGTTGAATATGCCCTTCTTTTTGCTGATGATCCTATATAAAACATCAAAACGTTGTAAGAGACAGAGCATGAACTCTCTATCGAACCTTTTTCATCACTGGCTTATAAAAATCCTGTTGATATCTCACCTGTCACAAATAAGAGACAATTGGGAGAGTTTCCTAAGCCAAAATGGTTTTTCCCAGGTCAACCATATAGTGAACCTACCTTTAAATGTAAATCCCAGTTTTGATAGTCCTGTGACCGAAAGTCAGGGTTTCAATTCCCCCGATGGCTGTGAAATTAATGAATCTATGACTATTTCTTGAAAACCCCCATGGTTAAGAAATCACAATGTTTGTTTTTGTCCAGGAAATCGTTGGAATAGGTAGTAGACGAATTAAAAGGAAAAGTTTCCCCTGTGCTTACAAATGAACCTAATCAGAATCATAATGATAAACCTACTGTGAGGAAAATTCGTAAGGGTAAGAAACAGAGTAATTCAAACTAAAATTTTGCAAGAAAAAGGATTAAGCAGTCTAATAATATCATCATTAAAACTCAACAAATGCCACTATCATAGATTCGGATTTATCAGGTGCCTCTTTTTCAAATTGATAAAATAGAAAATAACTTTTTTGTTTTTAATTTGATTTCGTTTTAAAAATAAAATAGATTAGATTTTATTTTTTATTTTAGTTTTACTATTTTGGACTAGCTACAGAATCCTGTAGCTTATCTTTTTTTTTTAATATTAGTTAGCATTATTTTCTGAATATCAAATCTATTTTTCTATCTACAATAAATTGATGATTATGATGTTGATTACATGGAGAAAAAATCTTGGATCATACGCTTTATTATTCAATATTTTATTTATTTTATGTTGATAAAACTTTGTTATTATTTTGACAGACCAACTCATACAGGAGTGGTTTCTAGTTTTACTATTTTTGTAATACTATCTATTTTTGGGGGATTGCACTCTATCTTGCATGATAAGAGTATGTGAATCCTAAACTAGTTTAAATATTGGTCACTCTTAGTAGTGAAGAGATCTTTTGCTGTAATACATTATGGACATGTAATTTTTGAAAACTATTATGGAGAAGTTGTTCATCATTTGTCTTTAGACCTACGTGATGCTTACCCCATTTTGTTTTTTCCTCCATCCTATGAAATATCGTAATACTTGATGCAACTTTACTCTGGTTATCTTATGGTATTTCATATTATTAAGAACTTTAATTATGTCTATAATTTGTTGTTCCATATTACATCTGTGATCAATCTGTCATTTAAATATTGTTGATTTATGTCGGATATTGGATGATGGATTATATGAATGCTTTGTATTTATTTTCTTTTATTATAAGTGTTCATTATTATAAGATCACCAGATCTGTACATTTATCATTATGTTGTTATATTCTTGTTCCAATGCATCTTGGAGTTTATTCTGGGAGCATTGGCACTCTTCTTTTACACTTTTCCCTCGTATACTAGACAATTAGGAGCTCAAATTGCACATGGAGATAAATTCATCTTAGTTTATTAGTTACAAAACAATATACTTGTTATTTAGTTAAGTTCTTTATTAATGAAACAAGAACAACCTGAATTAGCTTTGTCTGTTTGACTATTCTTATTTCAATTATATTGGATTGGCATTCATTAGCGTTAGACTTTTAAATATTCAATAGAAAACAAAAAAATGTATGTGATTTCTTTATCTCTCTTATAAACACTTTCAAAAAACATTTGTTTCGGAAGATGTCAAGTAAATCTTGTATGCTGTACATAAACTGTTTATAATCATATGCACATATTCGTGTTTCCATTTTAACATTTGTAATTATTAAATTTATATTATTAGTTGTTGGACACACCTACCACACTTAGAGGGGGGGTGAATGAGTGTGGGGATCTTGTTCTGAAAACTTCCCTCTTTCACAAAACTCATTAGTTAGCATTCAACATTTTACTCATTACGCATTGATGTCATTTATAAACAGTTAGATGTGAACACATATGAGCAACATATATCAAAAATATATCATCAACAAGTCATCACCATAAGGAACATAAATAACATAAAGAACACAAGATGTATGTACAATTTTCTTTTTATTACGGACTACAATCCTTGGGGTTTTTCAGCAACAACTGAAAAGAGTACAACTCTACAAGAGAACCAGCTCTATAATGCAAGACTCATCTTACACCCTCAGCACCATCTGAGTTGAGGAAACAATCCTCAACCGATATCAATATGAAATAGGTATGCGACCTATTGGTAGTGTAACACGCGTATGTACACACCCTAACAGTAGTACAACCCGTGTGTATATGCGCCCAAGAAGTACTACAACCTGCGTATACCTTATGAGCTTCTTAGGGTTTATCTCTCAAGATCAACTCAAATCCTCTACAACCAATTCATCATTCTCTTCTGTCTCTCACTGTCCAAACTAACCACTAGCCAGTCACAACACATCCAAGCTCTCCAATATATTACTCATTCTCCATAACTAATCAATATGAATGCTAATTCAATCATGTATAAGAAACTAGTATACCATAGAAATCACATCACAACTAAATCACAAGAGTACTGCTTACTCCATCAACCAACATAAACCACATCACAACAACCATACCAAGAATGCCCTAAGAATTCACAACACAACAAGCAATATTATTCATCAAGACAATAATGTAATCATACCAGTGTCTCAGTGATAGATCTGAGCCCATAGAATGTAGAACTGGAACCCGCTTCAGTCTTCAACAGCTTGTCATCAGCTCAACCACAAATCTCCATGATTTTATCCACTGTACGCTTCCTATACACCGACAACCCGCGTACTGTATGCACCTTGTACACAGACAGCTTGTGTATATGCACCCTATACACAAACAACCTGCGTACGCACTAGAAAATAGGGTTTTTCTGTAATTTCGATAATTTCACTATCATGATCTCAGACTTGCCGAAACTTCAATGCGTCCATGAGATCCTCCCGATTTCCTCTCTCTCAGAATAGATCTTCAATCATGCTTAAGATATCCACACCAAAAATGCTCTCACAAGAAGCTCTCCATTGATCCACAAAAGGGATTTTTTGCAAGAGACCATTGCTATCTTATTTATACTTTCATCCTCTAGGTCACTTAACCCATTTCTAGGTCACTTAACCTATTTTCCTTATTTTTAGGGTTAACCAATTTCCATAAATAGAAATTTCTCCAATATTTATCATTTAAATATTCCTTCTTGATTTTGTAATCTCACTTTATCGTTTAAATAATCCACCTTGACTTTGTCACTTTACTTTATCATTTAAATAATGATTTCTTCTTTTCAATCACTTTGACTTCTTTGACCTTGTGGGCTTCAAGCCAACATGTGAGGGTCCT
>JASDQU010100183.1:728609-748607 GCA_032191745.1 Picea mariana
GAAACAAATAAAAGGTGCCCTTGCACTTCTGCCAACATCAATACATTCATAACTTCTAATATTTATACAATTCGATTTCCTTTCAATTAGAGTTGATTACAATAGTTGAACTGAAATGTTTCAGCTTCTAAAACTGACTACAATGATTACAACATAACAATTTCAGTATGGGAACTTATCACAACGATTAATCAAAAACATTTCATGAACCAATGGCCGATTCCTCTGACTCTTCAGCTTCTCCTCTTTCCATTTGTACCGCTTTGGTCCTCTGTCTGATCTGCCATTTTGGTGACACTTGGGCTCTATTTGTTGGTTCCTGGAAAACTGCACTTTCTTTTGCCCAGACGCATTATCTCCTTCCACTGCAATTCAAAAGGAATGTTGTAGTCCATCGTCTCTTTAATTAGTATCTCCAATTCAATGCAAGAGGCATACGTCATGACTGGAAATCCAATATTCATTGTCTTGAATTGATTCAAGATCTAAAAATCTGTGATTAGATATTCCCCTAGGTTTTCTCCTTTTAAGTTCTCCTCCAGGCTTTCAAACTTAGAATGATCCATTCTGCACTGGGCGAGGCGAGAGTTGTATTCCTCCTGATCGTACGATTTTTCTTTGTCATCCCAAAATGGCAGGAGGCCTTTAATGAACAACTCCTCAAACAGATCCTTGAACTCCTATATACTTTGCTTCATCTATATGGCCTTGGTTTGGACTGATTTCAGCAGGTTATGCTTGGAAATGACCCTCCTGGCCCAGATGATCAATGTAGTCATGTCCTTGACCCTAATAGTCATAATTTCTATAGTGGGGATGGAATTCAGCGGGTTTATATCATTTTGGGCCCACTCTGATGGTTTCTTAGCCAGGGTCTCATTTACAATAGTGCAATTGCTTCTGGCTATGATGGCCATGTTATCTTTGTCATTGATCAAGTTCAAGTATACCCTGAACTTGGCAGCTTCAGAAGCAATAGAATCCTAGATGATGTGTTTGGATCCCTGCAATAGTCCTTTGCCTCTCAATCTTGTTTTTAGCTTGTCTACTTTTCCTGCAAAGCTTGATTCTCCTTCTGGACCTGAGCCATCCTCTCATCTTTCATTTTCATTTATTGCTTCAATTTTTCTATATCTCCCTTAATGGCTTTGATTTCTCCCACCTTCAGGCCAACTTGTGACATAGCCTTGACAAGCCCTTCAATGCTTGGCCCAACTTCTGCAGTAGAAGGTACAATTACAATCATGTTTGGTACTTATGTATGCCCTTGTGACCAGTTCACTTTTTCTTGCTCCAATTGTAATACCTTGGCCTTGTAATTCAATGTCTCTTGTTGAAATGCCTCCTTCTCCTATTCTAGAGCAGCCAATTCTGTTGTTTGTGGAATCAATATGGTAGACATTTTTAGTTTTTTCTTCAAGCTTTGAATTAGCTTGTCTTTTTCTTTTAAGGAGGATTTCACTCCCTGAGGGCCTTCAAGTTCTAGCCTCTTGACTTGAGTTTTCCAAGCCTTGCTGGATGCTTTTTCTTGCCTCAACTTCCCTTCTAACTTAATTGCATAGGTTGACAGCTTTGAATTTTTCATACTTAGACCAAAGTAATCTGAATACAACATGTCATTGGTATTCCTGTGGAATTTCACTTTGTCAAGAGCATTGATGTTTTCATATTTCATCTTGATCTCAGATACTTTGACGTCATCTGCAACTGTTATATTGAATGTTTTATTCTCTGGATCTCTCACTGTGAACAGAGAAGAATTATGCTAAGATATCTTTTCTACCTCAAGGATTAACTCCCTCATTTCATTCATATCCAAGTTTCCTTTCTCAACATATTTCTTTGCCAAATCTTCTTTAGATTGATAGGCTGCTTCAGCTGCCTTATCAAAGATGTGCTTTTTGTTGCTAAAAGTTATTGAGTTGCCTTCACTTTGGAGCTTTCTCCCTTTCCCAACTTCTACATTGTTGATGCCACTCTCCACCATATCCATATTTACTTGATCTTTAGGCTCTTCCTCTTCTATATCCACTATCTATGGGGATTGTGTGATCTTCATCTTTTTAGGGGTAGTTTGCTCACTGTTGGTGCCCAGGGCCTCTGAACTGCTCCTTTTGCTATAAACAATTATCTTGGGAACTTTAAATATCAGTTTTTGAGGAGTCTATTGCAGGGTTTCCTCCACTGTTTTTGTTTGAGTTGGTTGCAGGACTGCTTCCATATCAGCACAGACGTCTAAATTAACCAATTTGTCAAAACCCTCAACATGTTCATGCTCATAGGGGGCATGTTTGTTTATCATTATTCTCTTAGATATGATCTGATGTGGATCATATATTCTTCCTTGTAACTGTGCAAATCCAAACTCCTTGAGCTTGTCCTGGATCTGAGATAAACACGATATTGTCTTGACAATAAAAGGTCCAATAATGAAAGGAAATTTGAGGTTGGATGCCTTGTGTAATTTCAAGAAGTGTTTTGTTTCTGATATAATTCATTTCCTGATGAATTCAAGGGCAAAGACTATGGGTGTCAAAAAGATAGGCAGCAGATAGGGGGATTCATGACAACCATACACCCATATCATTGTTGAATGCATGAACAACACCCAGTCCCCCACTCTGTTTTCTGGATTTGGCTGCAAATAAACCCTCATGTCATCTAGGACTCTTGGCAAGTTGGTGTTGAAAATTAGGTTGTAGACTCTAGACATGACCTAGTTGATAAAGATGAGCATTGTGATTCTTTTGCATTCAGTTGATATGAATGTTTCTTCATGGAATTCTCTCTTGTTTGTCTCCAGGAAAGTCTTCAGCAAATATATGTAATATTTGAAATGTCTTAGTGACTAGAAATTCACTAGTTGTTTTTGTATATTATCAGCTATGAATCTATCAAAGTTGATGCAAACTGATTGAATAGACTCTGATTGGAAAACTTCTAACAGAAAACCTAACATGACCTCAACCACATACTTGTCATTATCTAGACCTAAAATCTAACTCAGTATGGAACAAACACATTGGACTTCAATAGCCATGATATTTACACTCATTTGCAGGGATAGGCTCTCGAAAATATGCTCTGGTTTGACAAATGTTTTCAAAAATAGGTTTTTTACTTCGGAGGGACATTCTCTGTAAATCGTGATTAGCATTTCTTCTTCAAACAGTTCACACACTACGGAGGGGGACTTTGATATGTCAAGGGCGTATCGAATTGAAAGGATATCTACTCTACACAAGACCTCAGACCCTAGTTTATTTAAAACAACTCTCTCTTCCTATGAGTATTTCTCTGCGCACCAACCTACAAATTCCTAGAAAGGGAATGCGAGCTCGACAATGTAAGGGACTATGGAGGCCTGGACTGCTTCAAGGAAGGGTATATGTTTCCCTACATTGTATGACAAGTTAGCTCTGGACACGGAGATGGGTGAAATGGTTATTTCAGTGTCCAACACATCTGAGTCTCTATCAATTAGGGGTTCTTTGTTTGACATGGGATCTTGCTCTGCTACTTACGTAATGACCGAGTCCATGGTGGCGATGAAAAATATCTGTAAATGAGCGGAAAATGTGTGAGTTTGGCATACTGTCGAGCTTCAATTTGAATGGAGTGGTAACACCAATGTTCCAACGTTCCAGTAATTTGAAAAATAATAAAATAACGGTGAGTGCCCCCTCTTTATATACTTTTCTGATTTTAGGGGCGAGGGGAAATGGTTTGGGGAAACCCGCTTATCGCCCCAAAATGCACCCTAACGCACCACGTGGTCTCGACCTGAAACCACGGTTTACTTTTCGTCTCGCTTTCAGGAAATATCCTTCATGCAAGTTCTCCCCCTGAAATGATTCTTGATCGTTTATATACAACGCTCGCAATCTGTGACCCATCGGGTCCCATCAACTCTGCATTTTTGCTATCTTTAATCTCCTCCTGCTAGATTTGGCCCTGTCCTCTAGTTTATCACTCTTCCATGTCGATTTAGCGCCTCGCTAAGTTTTTAAAACCATATTTCCCACATAAATTTGTCATGGTGTTAACACTCTCCATGGTGGTTAAGCCTCCAAATCCTATATAATGAGGGCTTTTCCATGGAGAAGAAGATAGGGTCAAATTTGAGGTATCAAACTTATGATATTGGGAGAAATTTTTTGGTTATGATCTTGGGAGCATCATGTAAGGGCTGGATGAGGAGGACTTGGAGAGGCCGTTGCAACTTCATCTATAGATTGTCAGTGTCTCTTTAAAGTTCTCATTAATATTACTTGGCTTATTCCCTTCAATATTGTGTATTGTTCCATATGGTTGTTAATCTTAACAAATTAATTTGATTAGTTTAATCTTGTGGAGTGGAGTAGATGTTCTTTGTCTTTTGTTGTCCATTACATTGCGGGTATTGAGTGGTTCTAAAGATTTTGGAGATCAAGCTCAGATTGGAGGTAGTGAGGACTAACTACGGAATAAGGTGCATCACATTTTCTTCCTTCTCTTTCTCTTTCTGATTAGGCAATTGAATTCACAGAGATGTTAGTGTCCATTTGTATGTTTTATGTCTTGGTACTAAGGGTATAGAATCCAAGAGGAGATTCACCTATCCACAGGGGTATTTTCCTATAACCGAAATTGGTCTACCTCGTTAATACTGATTCACCCAGATAAGGTGCCACTCCTCTCGTCCTGATGGAACCCCCTTCAGGCAATCAAATGATTTACATTAATTGGAATCATTTGAAAGAACATCATCTTCCTTCTTACATGCCTTTCCAAATCAGTGTGAGGGTTTATGGTAGGAATTTTCCTAACACTGTAATAGATGAAGGTTCTTTTATTAGCATCTTATCTGCAAATGCTTGGAAAGATTTTGGTTCCCCATAGCTTACGCATGTGACTCAGAATCTGTTGACCTTTGACAGAAGAGTTAGTCAACCTTTAGGGATCCTTCCTCAGTTTCTGATTACTTTGGGAGGAAAAATGGTCTATGTCAATGTGATGGTAGTTCATGACCCCTTGGACTTTAACCTGCTCCTTGGGAGAGACTATGTTTACATTATAAGATCTTTTGTGTCCACTCTCTTTCGAGTGATGTGTTTTCCTCACAACGAAAACATAGTAACGATCGACCAGATTTCATTCATTGACCCTCATCCGATGGTCAACCATCCACCTTCCCTGAATTGTCCATACATGTCAGCGATGTTCGCCCCACCATAGGTCAATTATGTAACAACCTACCCCATGTGTTCAACCCTGCATAAGAGGGAATCTCTCTGTTCTCCTGACTTATATCTGTTAGTTGACATGATCATCTCTTCGATAGGGCTATTAGAGCCAGATATCCCTAACCTTATCGAGGTCGTCGACATGTTTTCCTTCCAGAGTGTTTTTCTTCCATCTAGCGAAGATATCTTGGAATCCATGATTGACGTTTGTCCCTTGACATGTATTCCTTCCAGATCATTTTCCTCTTGGAAGCCATGATCAAGAAGAAGCCATGAGCATATTTTTTCTCTCTGCAACAAGCTGGTTAAAAAAAGAAGAAAAAGCCATGAGCATAGTTCTTTTCCTATGTCAAGATCGTTAAAAAATGAAACAAAAATATGGGGTTTGAACCCAGAGGTCTTAAGCATAGTTTTTCTTCTCTGTGGCAGGCTTGTTAAAAAATGAAACAGAACCTACGAGCATAGTTTTGCTTCTCTGTGGAAATCTCGTTAAAAAATGAAACAAATGTCTTGAGCATAGTTCTTTTTCCTATGTCAAGCTTGTTAAAAAAAGAAATAGTCACCTCTCCTAACAAGTTGAGTCTTTCACTAGATATCATAGATATCAATTCGATCATTTAGTTAGATCTCGTAGATGTCGAGTCGAGTCTTTCGTTAGGTCTCATATTTGAACCTTCCTTTCATCCACCCTTATCCTTTTTCTCCATCTAGTACAGAAATTGGTGACAACCTCAAAGTCAGCGAATAAAATGAAGCTTGGGGGGGCATGTTTCGAGCCTTTATTATCATTCTAGAGTTAATCCACTAGCTTTTCAAGCTAGGGGAAGAGTACCAACCATCCATGGGTATCCCTACCTTTGGAAATTACGTTGGGAATTTACAAGCATAAATTTAATTTTGTTTCAAGCTTGTGTAAAAATGAAACCAATACTAAGCTTAGTCTTTGTTCTTACTCGTGCTCGTAAATACATGAGAATGTGACCGAGTAAAATTTTATCACTTTTTCGAACTCGTAAAGTTTATACAAAAAAATAACCCCCTTGAGTCTCCTTTAAGATCTTTTCAGACTCTCTAAACATGAAAAGATTGCCAAGTGATCTTGCTTCCTTTCACACTCGTTAAAAGGTTTGAAAGGGCATCTTTCGAGTGGAATTTTATTTCTTTTTTGGCCTTGTGATACTAAAATTACTAAAAAGGAAAACCCTGGAGTCACCTTTAAGTTCTTTTCAGACTCTCTAAACATGAAAAACCATTGATTTTTCCTTCTTTGGACTCGCTAAACTACACATTGAAGGGACCATATGGGAACAAACCCTTACTTCTTCCAGTTCCTTAAACAAAGGAAGAGGAACTTACCGAAGGTGAGTTAGACCGAGCATCTATTATCCTCATCAAGCTCATTAAAAAAGAAAGGGGTACACATCTATCTGGGTGGGGGAAAAATTGAAGGAAGTGGGTCAAGTTTTTTAGAATCCTTTATGGCAGCTTTTGTCACCCTTGAACATGGCACTTGTTTGTGTCTCGTCTTACATTTGGGTAATCTGCTTGTCTCTGAGTCATACCAATTCCAAGTGTCACCATACTTTTTCGTCCAGTCAAAGAGTGCTCTTATTTCTGTCACATTACATTCTTGGTACTCGTCGATTCAATGTTGCCAAGTTAGTTGTCATGCCTCATCATGTTCAAGGGAAGTTTCACTTCAAACCATCCATCTGCAGTATTTTCGGTTTCCATTTCATGTGTCAGTCCATACTCATTCGATTCACCATCTTACATCACTTTCCTATGTCATTTTCATGTCGATGATGGGGGATACGTCAAGGCCCTCCTTCAACGAGTATTTTCCTATCAACTTCAACACATCATCCAAGAATCAGAATTAGAAACCAGTTAGTACCTTGGGACCTGAAAGCCTCAATAGCAGGCCTCCTCACTTTAGACAGTAGGTTTACATCATTGACCTCTGATCGGATGATTCCACGAATGTTCGACTTTAGCTCATTTATTCACATTCGTCGGATTGTACTAGGGTACCTTGGGATTCATTGACATAATTGGTGATTTCCCTCTCACTTGTTAATGGTTTACCTCAATGACCTGTAATCAAGTGGTTTCTACCATGTTCAAAATCACAACATCTATTCACATGGCTATATTCATGCCACATCGGGATTGGGACAAAGACCCTGGGTTGAGAGTTCAGTATGTTATCTTCTTTTCCTAGGCCGCGAAGGAGATCATTTGAGCATGTTGNATATAGATAGATAGATAGATAGATAGATAGATAGATAGATAGATATTGTTACATAGATCCACATTGTATTGGTCCATGTCTATGTTTTATAATCTCATAGCTCCACACTATATTTCTCATAGCTACAATCAGTTCATGTCATGGAGGTATGAATCTACATTGTATCTTTGGTGCCCATATCCTTAGTCAATATTTTTTATGGATCCGCGGTGTATTGGTCGGTGGCCATGCTTTGAGTCATCTCGTATTCTGAGCATAGGTATGTCTGCCTCAGAAATGGAACATGTATTAATATTGTTTGATGGTTGTTTGTTGGAGGTAGGCCAAAGCGAAAATAAAGACGATTTTGGGGAAAGAAAGTGTGCACAAGGAAAGCGACAACTGGAAGGAATAACAACACGTGCGCATGTGGGGAAGACCTAACAATGGTAGGGTTAGGGTTTTGGTAATGGATTGTAACGGCTGAAGAGACAGAAAAATGTATAAATAAAGATACTTAAGTATCATAATGGGTTATGAGGTTTGGAGTATTAGTGAGTTAGCTAGTTGTCTATGAGTTGTTGTGATATGTAATATTTTGATGTATGATCTATTCTATATAAGTTCTTGAGCTAGAGAAGATGAAGGAGGGTAGATCTTGAGGGTTAGATCACAGGCTAAGGAGACTGGTGTGATCTAGTCTACCTCATATAGATATTACCCGACGAGGAAGCGTTGTAAAGTGCACGAAGCTGTTGAGACAAAAATACTATAATAAAAGAGTCGAGAGTCAGATATTTGTGGATGTAGCCCATGAGTGAGTGAACCACGGTAACATTTGTGTTATGTGATGAATGCATTCATATCTTTATTATCTTTAGCAGTTATTATTATGCTTAATGAATGAGTTGTTATATTTCCTTCTTATTCGCAAATGACAGTGTATTGCGTCTACAAGTTATAATAATGGTTCAATATATAGTTCTCATATCTCGCACTCAATCCTAGGCTGTAAACACATGATTATTGTAGCCACCCATTAAATCTATCTTGGGTGAGACTGTGTAACGCATTATGTGTGTTGTGTTGCCTTCTGGTTTACCAGGAGGGCCGATAGTTTTAGAGTCTTTGTTGGAAACCCAAAAAGACATGAACCCTAGGTCACTTATTATGAACTCAGACTGAATAGAATAGTAACCAACAAATGGTTATGTTTTCGTTGGTAGGAACAAGAGAGGATTGAGTAGTGAATATAAGTTGAATATCTATCGAAGGCAGATCACAAAAATATTAGGGCAGAGAGCAATGAGCTACTAGAAGGGGATGTTGAGACCGTGGAATCCCACAAAAGTAGAAATCAAAATATGGTTAAGAACAAAAGAGCTGGATTTTTCACAGAAAGATAACAGAAACTCTAGAATAACACCCCGCAAATATCTTGAGAAATACGTGTTTACTGATTTGCATGAAGTATTTTTCTATGTTTTTCCACATTCATTGTAGTAATAGATACTAAGGTTGAAGGATAACCACACAACGAACCAGATTGGACATTTAGAGTGGACCCCAATACAAATTGATCAGTTACAGCAGGTGAACAAAAAATTCACCCGCGCAGTAGATTTTTGGCTTGACAATATTGTGGCGGGCTTTATAATAGAGTTTGTAGTCAACACAGTGAAGTCATACAGCACAGTGGAGAAAGAGTTTTTACCCGGACCTCAAGGAAGGTACATTCGATCGATATATAATTCTATTAAGATACTACTATATAACATTGGTGTAATGACAATGGAATAAGACAGCTAAACTTCCCTACGTACATGGGGGAAGGGGGGAAGCACTGACAGAAAGAGGAGAAACGGAAGGAGGAAAGGATAAGGGAAATAAAGAGGAACCATTAGACCCAATTATGATGGACGACGACCAGATCAAGGAGATCATGGCGACAACTAGAAATATGCATAGCGAAGTACTCTACCAATACAAGGTGAATACCAAGAAGAGAGTTGTAGCCGCGAGGGAAGGCTTGGCGACTGATGAGGAAGAGGTAGAGGATCTTCGGGCTGTGGACCAGATTGAGGGAATACTGCGCGCAATGTATGAGAGGAAGACGAGAGGTCCAAGAACATGAAGGGAAGGCATCAATCTTATCCATATTAATTTCAGTGTGGAACCCATAAACCCATGTGCGACTAATACACCAAAGAGAACACCATCGTTTAGACAACTGAATTTCAGAAGCAGTCAGACAGCAGAAAGTACATCTACACAAGGAACAACAACTGGAGGAGCCAATTCAGGCAGCACTACCTAGGTATCTACACCACGCAGAGGTAGTAGTTCAGCATTTAGAATGGCAGGAAATGATCCCACCATCAAGTTACCAGAAATTCAAGGAGAAGCAGCAGAAGACCCTGATAAACACTTGTTCATTTGTGCAAATATCTGGGAAGAAAAACAGACCACTGATGAAGATACCAAACTTGCGCAGTTAGCTATTATGCTAATAGATCGCGCACTAGACTTGTATATGAGTCTAGACACAAACAATGCCCCTGGGACTACAAGGACACTGACAGACATTAAAAATTTATTGATAAATGATTTACAGAAGCCGAGCTCAGAGGATCAATACATGAATGAGATGATAGAAATCCAACAGAAACTAGGAGAATCTGTTTGGGAAATTGACCAGAGATTCAAGCGACTGAAGGGAAAGTTGAAATATATCATGACCGATATGAAGCATAGACACATATTCGTCAATTTACTCCTACCATATTTAAAGTATCCACTGTGACAATTGAAGTTCCAGACGCAGGCAGAGGCTCTACAGGCATCCCTGCAACTGGAAGAAAACCAGTATCAGCAGACAGATCCAACTATTGAAGAACTAAAGGAGGATTTGAAGAACTTAACATTCCAACTCAACCAGAATAAGAATAAGGATAAACGAGAAGTTGTTTGGTGCACTACATGTAGGACGGAAGGACACCACAAGAAAGAATGTCCAACATTCGTGTAATATATGGCAGCCGGAATGCCAAATCCATTACCAACAAGAGGACTATGGTGCAAAATATGCAAGAAACTAGGTCATGACCCATATCACTGCACGATGATGCAGAAATATCAGACAGTCCCAAAGAATTCATATTGCACCTTTTGCAAGTCAGTAGGCCATGACGACAAAGATTGTAGAACTATGGAATTGATGCGAGAAAGGACATCAGACGCTTATAGAGTGCAGGAAAAAATGATGACTGGGAAAACTATGCCACAGTTCAATCAAGTTCCAGCTCCATTCAACACTGTGCAGCAGCTGAATAATACTACATAGCAACCATATAATAGCGTGCAGCTTCAGTACAACACATCATTGCCTCATTACAATACCGCGTAGTATAATCAGGCACCTCAGTATAACGTGTTGAGAGGATATTGAGCAGGCTACAGAGGTGGAGGATGAGCGAGAGGAGGTTTCAGATGAGGTAGAGGACCAATGGTATGTCACAATTGTCAACAACCTGGACATTATGCAAGAGAATGTCATCTTCCACCAACAACTTGTATGTATTGTCGTGCATCAGACCATGATATAGAGGAATGTATGAAACTATTAGTAAAGACCCAAGAAAAGAGAAACCAGAACAACTAGAATGTTTAGTGGCTCTCAGTCGAAGTAAGGAATGAAGGACAGAACATCAACATAGTCACCTGCGGAGGATCTAAAACAGGGGATGACATTGTTTGACAAGAGCCAGCACAAAATCAATGGGTGAAGAAGAATGTCGAACCAAGGAAGTAGTTCGATGCACAGAAGGAGAAGAAGATATTTAAGCAATCCCAACAAGAATTTCAGAAGGACGACATTGTGACGACTTCAACTGTGCAACAAAGCAAGGAAGAACCAGAATACGAAATGCCTTTATTATTGGATCATACCAACGAAATGTAACCCATGGGACAAGTAAGTATAATCAAAGGATTTTTTCAATCATGTGTCAAGGTATTAAATGATCCATTGCCTATGAAAATATTGCAAAACATACTAGAAAAATGTAGCATGGAAACAGAAGGAAAACTAGAACCAAAAATAGTCAATCACCTACATACAAGGAGAAGAACAAGTAGGGAATTTAGACTGAATGCCAACATCATAGATTTCAATATGGGAGATATCATACTGGATCTAGGATCTGAAGTGAATGTATTACCAAAGAAGGCATGGAAATGCATGGGAGAGCCCACATTAGGATATTCACATGTTCAATTGAAACTGGAAAGCCAACACAGAGTCCTACCAATCGGTAGACTGAAAGGAGTGACAGTATACCTAGATGGAGTATGCACTAAAGCATATTGTGAAGTCATTGAAATAGTGGACGACACAACACCTTACCCAGAATTGCTTGGTATGGATTGGGTGTTTGACAACCAAGCCATAATCAACTTGAATACCAGGAAGATAAAATTTGAGTCAGGAGAATACAGGGTCATCGTGCTATTAGACCCATCAGAAGGGGAGAGGTTTGTAGAAGCCACTTTCCTAGACTTAGAGGAAATCATCCAGTTGTACAAAAAACTACGCGCGATGAGGATTACGTAAAACCAACTGCAGACAGAATACTCAGTTGGAAGAGCATTACTTCATGTGCAATAGACTCAAACACCGGTTTAGAAAACTGGCAACAATGATTACACAAAGTTTCCACAAGAAGATGCACAAGAATAGACTACACAGTAAGATGGGTAGGCACAGAAATAAGGGAACCACCCAGTTTCCACAGAATAAACGATTTGGAAACATTCTTGGAACAATATGAAGATGAGGTTTTAGAGAATCATCTATTGTTAGCACTTGATCTAGCACTCAAGGCCACACCTGCAAGATGGTGGGGCACACACAAAGAGACAATCACAAATTGGTACCAATGTAAGTGGTTACTGTGCATAAGGTTTGGAACAAAACAAAAAAACAACAAGCAGCGGAAGTATGATGGACAAGGGGAACCAAGGGAACACTTGGAGCAGTACAGAGTGTTTTGGAAAATGACACCCCCAAAGGAATGGCCTCATCATTTTATACACACCCTAGAGGGCATGCCATCAAAATAGTATACAGACCAGGAATTACGCAAAGGAACTACGACCTGGACGACATTGCAACAGAATTTTACAGTTACTTTCTCATTCGAGCATGAGAACCCCAACATAGATGTTTCTCTTAAATAGATAAGAGGATTAATATTCATTAAAGAACCAGAAGTAGAACTTATCATAGAATAACAACAGCGGAACAAACAGACAGTTAAGGAACTATTGTCATGTTACCATGTGCAAGAAGAAGCACCAGATGAAGACGATCCACACGATATTCAGATCGAAGAAGAAGGAAGCCAAATAGAAGTGGAGGGACCACCTATAGAATCCAAATTTATTTCTGCGTCGATTAAAGTGAAGAAAGTCAACATTGGGACAGTCGAGAATCCCAAGATGTCCATCATCGGAGATTAATGGGATGAACAAACAGTGGAAAGCATAACAGAGTAATTGTGTGAGTAGAGCGACTTGTTTCCCACAACATTTACAGAGATGAAGGGTGTAGTAGGAGAGCTAGGAGAAATGAAGATACCACTCATACCTTAAGTGAGATCGATCAGACAACGACTATATAGATTGAATCCAATATATAAGAAGAAATTCAAAGTTGAGATAGACAAGATGATCGAAGCTGGAATCGTAGAACCAGTCGAAGAATTAGAATGGATAAGCCCGATGGTAGTTCAGGACAAGAAACAAGGAGGAATACGGATATGCGCCGACTTGAGGAATTTGAATGATGCATGCCTACATGACCCATTCCCTACACCATTCACAGACAAAGTATTAGAAAACGTAGGAGGACATGAAGCTTACTCATTTACTGATGGATTATCAGGCTACCATCATATTAAGATAGCACAGGAAGACAAATACAAGACCATTTTTGCGATAGAATGGGGATCTTATTAGTACATGGTCATGTCATTTGGACTAAAGAATGCACCAACAATATTTTCCAGAGCAGTCATCGCCGCGTTTAAATAATTCATCCATCAATTCCTAGAGGTATACCTAGACGATTGGACAGTCTACAGTTTGTTGAAAGACCATGTAAAATTCCTACAGTTGATGTTAGAAATATGTAGACAGTACCATATATCACTAAACATAAAGAAATGCATATTCAGAACATTGTTTGGGATGCTATTGGGCCATACAGTATGCAAACAAGGTTTACTCGTAGATCCTGCAAAGATCGCAATAATTGTTAACTTACCAGCACCAAAAACAGTTCGTCAGCTAAGAGCGACGTTGGGACACACAGGATACTAAATGAAATTTATCAAAGGGTACGTGCAGATTACTGCATCAATGGAAAAGTTGTTAAGAAAGGATACAAAGTTTTAGTGGAACGATGAGTGTCAACATGGTCTGGATACACTAAAGGAAAAGATGGTCACCGTGCCAATACTAGTATTTCCAGATTGGGAGAAGACGTTCCATGTACATGTCGATGCATCATCCATAACACTTGGAGCTATCTTGGCATAGCCAAGAGCAGGAGACCTGGATCACCCCATAGCCTTTGCGAGCAAAAAGCTATCAGAATCATAACAAAACTACAACACTACAGAGCAAGAAGGCCTAGCTATGGTCTACGCACTACAGAAATTTAGACATTATTTATTGGAAAAACACTTTAAGATGTTCATAGATCACTCATCCCTAAAATGCCTAGTCAACAAGCCATTGTTGGGAGGGAGAATTTGTCGATGGTTACTACTATTTCAAGAATTTGACTTTGAAGTAATAGTCAAGCTAGGAAAACTGAATGCAGGACCTGACCACCTATCAAGAGTCACAAATGGAGAAGAACCTACGAATTTAGAAGACAAATTTCCATATGCATAGTTATTCTCAGTCCAGATCATTGATGAATACTTCATAGATATCATTTAGTACTTAAGCACAAGTACTGCACCACAAGAATATAACACCGCACAAAAGAAAAACCTGGTAGTTCAAGCCGCAGACTATCAACTGATTGCAGGACACTTATACAAAATGGGCATAGACATCAGCTTGTGCAGATATGTGTTAGAACATGAAAGACCAGGAGTGTTATCAGAAGCTTATGAGGGGATCGCAGCATGGAATTACACAGGTAAAGATACTGCGCAGAAGGTATTGCACGCAGGACTATGGTGACCAACCATTCATAGGTACTCGAAGGAGTATTGTCAGAGATGCAATGTTTGTCAAAGGGTAGGTAAACCAAAAAAAAGAGACGATATGCCATTACGACCACAAGTAACATTGTAGGCATTCGACAAGTGGGAAATAGAATTTGTGGGACTAATCAACCCACTAGTAAAAAGAACAGGAGCAAAGTACATTACCACCGCAATGGAGTACCTAACAAGATGGGCAGAAGCAGCACCAGTGAAGGATTGCAGCGCAGAAACAACAACACACTTCTTATTTGAACAAGTGATCACTAGATTTGGATGCCAAAGAGTTTTGATGAGCGACCAAGGCACGCACTTCATAAACAACACCATCAGTGCTATGACTGAAGATTTTAAAGTCCATCATCAAAAGAGCACACCATATCACCCACATGCAAATGGCACAGTTGGAAGCATTTAAAAAAATCCTCGAGAACACGCTGACAAATATCTGTAACATCAACAGGAACGAATGGGACCTTAAAGTACCAGCAGTATTATGGGCCTACAGGACTACGTGTAAAAAGTTGACAGGGCACATGCCATTCAAACTGGTTTATAGTCAAGAAGCAGTAGTGCCATTAGAATTCTTAGTACCAAGCTTGCGTGTAGCATCAATTACACAAATGACAGAATGAGACGCAGTACAAGAGTGACTAAATCAGCTAATGACCATGGAGGAAGACTGAATCTTAGTAGGATTCCACCAACAAGTTCAGAAAGAAAGGGACAAAGCTTGGCATGATAGACACATAAAGAAGAAAACTTTCAAGGAAGGAGATCTAGTATTAATGTATGACAAAAACTTGTTTCAGCACCCAGGAAAGCTAAGAATGCATTGGCTAGGACCATACAAAGTAAAATATGTCACAGATGGAGGAGATGTATAGTTGAGATAATTATCAGGTGCAGAACTCAAAGGGATGATCAATGGGAGTCGGTTGAATATTTACAATGATAGTCTACTACCCACGGCACAGTGAAATATATATATATATATATAGAATGTTAAATAGTACCAACAAAGGAAAAGTGCACCAAAAGAGCACGCACACTTAGGAATACAAACTTGGAGAGGAGAAGGGAAATGGCCATGTATAAAGGAAACAAGCAGGAAACAGAAAGACCAGAATTAAAGGATGGAAAGGACCGATGGGACGCCACATTAATCGCACCAACTGGAGTCAGCAAGGGAGAGTAATGGCTAGTACAAAATAATTGAAGGTGCATTGAACCCACAATTAAGGAAGCATCCTCAACAAGCT
This sequence comes from Picea mariana, assembly GCA_032191745.1. NCBI lineage: Eukaryota > Viridiplantae > Streptophyta > Pinopsida > Pinales > Pinaceae > Picea > Picea mariana. The sequence continues at coordinate 744,610 of JASDQU010100183.1, forward strand.
TCATGGGAAGCCCATAAAACACACGGATGCGGGAGAAAAGAGGATATTTGTGAAAAGAGAACAAACAAAGAGCGATAGAAGCTAAGGAGTACAGAGCCGAGTTCACAGAGGTCACAGAGACCATTCAAATTCAGCAATCGTTCGACATTCACCACCATGGCACCACCAAAGCAAGAAAAATCAAGCTAGAGTGCCAGACCAACAAGAGTTAAAACCAGGTCACGGGTACACTTGGAAGAAGGCGAACAACAGTCACCGAAGGTCATCAATGTCAACGAAATCCCATCCCCATACACGACACTAGTAAACCCCACACATGTAGTGGAAGAAACCCAACATCCAGCACCAGAGGGCACGAACATAGATCGAATAGCAGATGTATAAGAGCAGTCGAACCAAGACACAAAAATCTTGAAGGAGGCGCAACTAGAGAACATCGAAGAAGCCCCTAAAGCCAATGAAACGGTGACAAACAAGGAGGAAGCAATTGACCCATACGAACCTCAAACAACCATGTGAGACCACCAACCGAAAGGAACAGTAGAGGATGTCATAGGTTGGCCATAATGGTACTCTAAAACATAACCAGGAGCAGCTAGAACCTTGAGCCAGCCACCACCGCTGAAGAAAGACAACCAGCAGGTACCTAGGTGACCTCACAGGCAACCAATCGCAGCCCTCATTCTACCGCGTATACCAGATGGGGTATGCGTGGAATCATAATTGTTGGGTCATATTGACAAGCTAAAATACTCGAACCATAATCTAGTAGACATGGACAAGTTCTTGTAATTTTCAAAGAGAGTGTGCTTGGATACTGTGGGCATAAATCCGGTTGGAGAACCAATTGATCAGCCACTCCTATAGGAAACAAGGCTAGAGAAAACAAGAATTTTAGGTCTACTAGACCTACCACATTTTGGCAGAGGTCAGTACAAAAGTGGGTGTGTCAAACAACTGTTAGCAGTCACACATGGTGGAGACACCTGGTTGGATAAGCTCATCTCGTTAGACGTAGAGCTTATTGCGAACATAACAGGGTTTCCATCCTGGGGCATGGATCCCGCACAGTTTCTGGATGACAAAGCTAGGGATAAATCACTAGCAGAAGAGATGAAGAATAATTACGGTACCAAAAGGGGGACACGATGCATCATCATCAAGAGGATCAATGATTTCGCAACACAAATGGGCACAAAAATCTTATCCTGTAAGCTGCTAAGAAAATGTCACGGGGAGGAAGTTCCAGCTCGAGTTGTTGCATTTGCAGCTCAATGTGCCGAGGGAACCATAGTGAGTTAGGCACCCTATCTCTTGAACTTATTCTTGGATGACTGTAAGGATGCACAAGACCTAGGAACAAATTTTCACTATTCATGGCTAATCATGTTAATAGCCTTTTATGGGATGGAGAGAACCAAGGTAAATTTCGATACCAGACCCAAACCGAATCAGGGAGTGATATATTCGTTGTTGAAAGCCACGTTGGATGCTAGACACAAAAGGATGAATGGGTCCATATTTGAAGGATACCTACGTGATTTGTAGGAAGCCATCAACAACATGTGGAGGATCAAACCACAGAATGTCGTGTAGTATCGGGACATCGCCAATTTCAAGGCCACACGACATACAATGTGGATACAGGCTCGGAAGGATCCCGATAAGAAGTGGCTACAAATGTGATACTGTATCACAGAGGGTGACATCAACATGGTGATCAAAGACTAGCAAGATGAATGGAGGATTCCAGTCCTCACCCAAAACTTACTGGAAAGAATAGCAAAAGAAGAGGTAGGGCAGGGAGAAACATAGCCTCAGGAAATCCAAGTGCCCAAGAAACCAAGGACGGGCCAGACAAAAACAACACAGACAAATGAAGGAACAACTAAGATAGGAACCCAGAAGGGGAAGAAGGATAATACACAATCAGCCAAAGAATAGCAGAAACAGTCTGAGGTAGCGTAGGGGACCATAACAAGTCCCAACCCATAGGAACTAGGTGGGAATAAGAGGCCAGTCATGCATATACGAGGAGCGCACAAGAAAACGAAGGTGCAAAGAACACTGCCATAATATACGATCATGGACAACGATGGGGAAATGATAGCCCAAATGGTCCAGGATTGTCTAGCCAAGGATTTTGACAATGTTGCACACCACAGGAACAGGATTCAAGAGGAGCTGGAAGACATGCGGAAGTTACTCAAGAAAATAGGGGAAGTACAGATACTAGGCAGTAGCATGGGAACAGGGCCATCAACACTGCAAAAAGAGGAAAGAGTGGAAAAAGAATAACGAGATCCATTCCACACAATACTGCAGTCGAACGCAACATTCCACATCACACCAGTATGTTGCGCATGGATGAGATCATGGGGTAGACACCCCTAAAGGACTTAAGCTAGATCCAATTGGTATTTCCACAGATACCATCCAAGGCTCTACACAAGTTGCAGGTCAATGTAAACCATGAGGTACAGTCTCGTGCACGCAAAGACTTAGCTGAATTGCAGCAAGCAATAGAGAAGCGGGACATGCTGGAAATAATATATGAGTCGGCTAAGATCGAAACTCAATAGGAAAGGGAGTGTGGGAATGGATTGGAGCAGAAAGTCGTAGGAACATATGAGAATATTTTGAAGACCACGCAGACGGATGAAATCACAAGATCAGATTTTGCAGGAAATCGATCAATATAAGAAGGAGAATGAGAGTCTCTAAGAGCATCTCACACCCACTACTCCACCAGCAGTGAAGGAGCAAAGGAAGCAGAAAGCAGTAGAACAGCTACGGGAGATAGAGCGACAGGTTAGCATAGCAGCTAACTTGTTTGAGAATGCAACACAACTTTGGACAAAGCTAGAGGAGGATCAGAAAATACAGAAGTGGGATAAGGAAGAAGAAAGGATAAGCATAGCTATCCAAGACCTCAATCAGAGGCAGAAGACAATGTCCATCATGGAGCGCATAAAAGGGGCGCAAGACATGAAGAAATTGCAAGAAAAACTCACCAGTGCACAAACACAGAAGAAGGAGCGTCAGGCTCAAATGGAACCGTTTCAAGAACGGGTAGCAAAAGTCCTAGCACAAGTAGAGGAAGCCAAGACACATATAGAACAGACCCAGGCAGAGTGCACAAAATTGATTAGTGATGAAGTTGCAGTTCACATAGTGGATGCACTCAAGGAGAAGGTTACGCTGGCGCAAACATGGGCAACAGATCTCAAAGAAAAATTCTAGGTGGTCACCAGGGAGATCAAGAATTGTGTTAGGTGGCTCGGAATGAGCCACATGTCAGTGTTGGAGGCCTGTTGGAGGCAGACCAAAGTGGAAAGAAAGATTATTTTGGGCAAAGAAAGCGTGTACAAGGAAAGCGACAGCTGGAAGGAAGAACAGCACACGTGCATGCGGGGAAGACCTAACAGCAGTAGGGTTAGGGTTTTGGTAATGGATTGCAACGGTTGAAGAGACATAAAAATGTATAAATAAAGATACTTAGGTATCATAAGGGGTTCTAGGGTTTGGAGTATTAGCGAGTTAGCTAGTTGTCTATGAGTTGTTGCGATATGTAATATTTTGATGTATGATCTATTCTATATAAGTTGTTGAGATAGAGAAGACGAAGGAGGGTAGATCTTCAAGGTTAGATCACAGGTTGAGGAGCCTGGTGTGATCTAGTCCGCCTCATATAGATCTTACCTGACAAGGAAGAGTTGTAAAGTGTGTGGTGTTGTAAAGACAAAAATACTATAATAAAAGAGTCGAGAGCCAGATCTTTGTGGACGTATCCCGGGAGGGGGTGAACCATGGTAACATCTATGTTATGTGATGAATGCATGCATATATTTATTATCTTCAGCAGTTATTATTATTCTTAATGAATGAGTTGTTATATTTCCTACTTATTCGCAAATGACAGTGTATTGCATTTACAAGTTATAATAATGGTTCAATATAAAGTTCTCATATATCGCACTCAATCGTAGGTTGTAAGC
>JASDQU010100183.1:748657-788867 GCA_032191745.1 Picea mariana
ATCGTAGGTTGTAAGCACATGAGTACTGCATCCACCCATTAAATCTATCTCGAGTGAGACTGCACAGCGCATTTTGTGTGTTATGTTTCCTTCTAGTTTACCAAGAGGGCTGATAATTTTAGAGTCTTTTTTGGAAACCCGAAAAGACATGAACCCTGGGTCACTTATTACGAACTTAGACAGAATAGAATAGTAACCAACATTGTTTGTGGCTTCTTCCAGGTTTTCCAACTCCACACCCTTGCATTGAAGAATCGTAAAGTGTTTCGGCCATCCGTTTCTCTTATGACCTCACACATTAGGGGTAATTCTGTTACACATCAAAATACCACACCTAGGTACCTCACCCTAAGTGTCACAAGTGTCGTAAAAGTGTCATATGCACCTTGCTAAGTGTCCCATACACCTTGACACCATGAAGTAACATATGTCACAATCCCTAGTCAATGTGGAGGAGAAATATATTATATGAAGGTCCAAATACTATGTGCACATGAATTATTATTAATATTCATGAAAAGGAAATTAATTTAGTGTGAGAATCCACCTCACATTTGGTTTCCTATTTTTTAGGGGAGGTTGAGGATCTCATGGATGGTTGAAATATTTCCTCCTTAAAATCCTTGAGAGATATTTCCTCCCTAAAATCCTTAAGAGATATGCTTTCCCTAAATATCTTGGAGATCCCATTTTAGTGGATCTAATGAGTGATCCTCTCCATGGTGGTTAAGCCTCCAAATCCTATATAATGAGTCCTTTTCCATGGAGAAGAAGATAGGGGCATATTTGAGGTATCAAACTTATGATGTTAGGAGAAAGATTTTTGTTATTATCTTGGGAGAATCGTGCAAGGGATGGATGAGGAGGACTTGGAGAGGTTGTTGCAACTTCATCTACAGATTGTAAGTATCTCTTTAAAGTTCTCATTAATATTACTTGGCTTAGTCCCTTCAAGATTGTGTATTGTTGCATATGATTGTCAATCTTGATAAATGAATTTGATTAGTTTAATTTTGTAGAGTAGAGTATAGGTTCTTTTTCTTTTGTTGTCCATTGCATTGCAGGTATCGAGTGGTGCTAAAGAGTTTGGATATCAAGATCAGATCAGAGGCAGGGAGGATGAACTATGGAATAAGGTACATCACATTTTATTCCTTCTATTTCTCTTTCTGATTAGGTAATTGAATTCACAGGGATGTTAGTGTCCATTTGTATGTTTTTTGTCTTGGTATTAGGGATCTAGAATCCAAGAGGATATTCACCTTTCCACGGGGGATTTTCCTATAACACATATATATGAATGTCAGATATTTTGTAATGAAGAATATCTTTCATGAATAAAACTCCATAAAAAATTATTTCGAGGTTGATTTCAATTGTATCTTGTAAATTTGAGTCTTGAGTATGAGATATTTGAAATTCACTTATCAAATTATCTTTTGTTATAATTTTTACACTCTTTTAAAATTCTTTGAGATGATAAAATTATTCTCTCTTATTTCTCGTGAAGAAGATATGGATGCATTTGTATGCGATTAAGAAGATTGTATATATGATGTTGAGAAAAAAGTTATTCTAATATTCAAGCCCTCCTTCAATAACTTATTTGTTAAAAGAATTCTTGTTGCACATGAAGATCAAATCAAGTTTTTGAAGAACCATTTTATCGAATAAATTCAATCAATAAAGATCAAGGGTTTGTTTCCTAAGCATTCTACCAATCCAAGATATTCAAGATATATCTTTCAACCAAAGAGGAAACACATGGGCATTCATATCCTCATGAGGTTACCGTTTCAGTCTTAACATATTCAAATCTCAACAAAAGACAAGATGAAAAGTAAGGTGGAACAGAGGAAGAAGGGATTCAAGCCACCATTTTTTAGAAACACTGTGCAAGGACAGTCAAACCTTCATGAGCCTAGAATTTTGGAAATGGTGGGACAAAAGTCATGGAAGAAACCTATGCAGTGTTGGTGTTGTGGTGGAAATCATATGCGCAGATATTTCCCTGAAAGCAGTGATAAAGCGAGGACTATGCATAATGTACAACAAGATGTGACAGTTGAGGACATGGGTAGAAATGTGTCGAGGATTTACACAACGTTGGATAACAAGAAATTTGAGTTTTAGTCGCATATGATCAAGGTGGAAGGTAATATTAATGACCAATCCATTATTATTTTAATAGACTCATGAGCTAGTCATAGTTATCTAGATTATAAGATGGTGGAAAGATTCCATTTGTCAAGAAGCAAGCTTGGAAAATCTTGGTTGGTGCAGTTAGCTGTAGGAGCAAAAAGGAAAATTAGTGAGATGGTTAAGGAATGTCTAATGGATTTGAATGGACTGCACACGAAATTTGATTTGAATAACATACCTTTGGCTTCATATGATTCCCTCATTGGTATGGATTGATTGGATTAAAATCATGTTGTCATGGACTATTACAATAAGGAATTCACTTGTTTGGATGAGAAAAATAATTTGAGATTAGTTCAAGTAATTCCAAACGATGTGACCATCAGAGAATTTTTTGCGTTGTAGTTGAAGAAAATCTACAAGAAAGGATGTCAAGTATTTGCAGTGCACGTGGAAGAGGCACCTAAGGATAAAGTGCCAAGTGTGGAAGACTGCACAATGTTGAAAGAGATTGAGGATGTATTTAAAGAGATACCTGGATTGCCTCTAAAGAGAGATATTGAATTCTCTATAAATTTGATGTCGGGAGAAGCACTTGTATCCAAGAGTCCTTATAGGATGAGTACGCTATAGTTGAAGGAGTTGCAGATGCAACTTGAAGATATTTTGAAGAAAGGGTATATACGTCCAAGTGTGTCACCTCGGGGTGTGTTGGTTTTGTTTGTGAAGAAGAAGGATGGCACACTGAGACTTTGTATCGACTTCAGGAAACTAAACAAGGTAACAGTGAAGAACAAGTATCCTTTTCCAAGGATAGATGACCTGTTTGATCAACTGAGAGGCACGCGGATAATTTGCAAGATAGATCTCAGATCTATATATCACCAAGTGAGAATAAAAGAGGAAGACATCAGTAAGACTTCCTTTAGAACAAGGTATGGTCACTATGAGTTCACAGTGGTGTCATTTGGGTTGTCAAATGCACCAACTATCTTCATGTGTTTATGAATGGAGTTTTCAAAGAGTAATTAGATAATTTTGCTATTGTATTTTTGGATGACATTCCTATTAACTCAAAGTCCAAGGAAGAAAACAAGCAGAACTTGAGGATGGTGTTGCAGGTGTTAAGGGGGCATCAACTTCATGCAAATTTGATCAAGTGTTCATTTTATAAGAGAAATATTAATTACTTGGGGCATATCATTTCATAAGAAAGAATAGTTGTGAACCCAACAAAAATAAAATCCATTGAGGAATGTCCAACGCCAAGAAATGTCATATAAATGAGATCCTTTATGGGACTAGCAGGGTACTACATAAGTTTTAATGAAGGATTTTCATAGATTGTGCATCTGATTACATCTTTGTAGAAGAAAGGTGTGCGGTTTGAGGGGACTCTGGATTGTGCAAGGAGTTTTCATCACTTAAAGAGTTTGTTAAAAAGCGCATCAATTTTGAGGATTGTTGATCCTTATGCAGACTTTATTGTGTGTATGAATGCATGCAAGAAAGGACTCGATGGAGTCTTGAGTAAGAATGGACATGTGGTATGATACGAATCAAGGAATTTGAAGGAGCATGAAATACTTTATGCTACGCATGACTTGAAATCGACAACCATAGTGGGTGATTTGAAGATGTGGCGACATTATCTCATGGGTAAGAGATTTGAGATGAGAACAAACCATTGTGGAATGAAATATTTGTTTGGACAACCAAGTTTGAATTCCAGACAAAGCAGGTGGTTAGAGTTCCTTAGTGAGTATGACTTTGGCATAAAGCATATCAGAGGAAAAGAGAACAAGGTGGTTGACGCACTCAATAGAAGGATGCATGAGATGCATGCTACATCCATTAGCATGTACCAAAAAAATTTGCGTGAAATTTTTTTGGAAAAATCCAAATCAGATATGCCCTATATGGATATAAGTGTGACTTTACATCAAGGTATGTCACAACAAAAATTGGAGAATTATGAGCTAAGAGAGGATCGGATCCTCATGTATAGACGTAGATTCTATGTTCCAAATGATAAAGAGTTGAAGAGATTGAAATTGTCAGAGATGAACAAGGTTCCTTATGATGGACTATTTTCACGCTCAAGAAGCAATACTTTTGGCCAGGTATGAAAAAGGAAGTTGTAGATTTTATTGCTCAGTGTCTCGAATGTCATAAGTTCAAGGTTGAGCACATACATCCATCTAGTTTATTGTAGTCGTTTCCCATTCCTGAGTGGAAATGGGAAGTTGTGATGATGGACTTCATAACTAAGTTGACTAGGATTGTTAAGCAACATGATTTTATTATGGTGGTGGTGGACAAGCTTACTAAAGCTACCCATTGTGTTCCAGTGAAGTTAGCGAACAAGGCAGCTAACATTGTTGAGATATACATGCACAAAATTTCTAAGTTGCATGGTGTTCCTAAGACAATTTTGTCTGATAGAGATTTCAGGTTCACTTCAAAATTTTGGAAAGGACTATTTAAAGGATTTGGATCGAGTTTGAATTTCAGCACAACATATCACCCTGAGTCAGATGTTCGGATAGAGAGGATAAATCGAATGATTAAAGACATGTTGAGGATGTATGTGATGGATAAGACATCAAAGTGGGAAGACTACTTTCATTTAGTTGAGTTTTATTACAACAATGGGTATCATACATATTTAAAGATGATCCCATTCGAGGTTCTTTATGGTAGAAAGTGCAACATGCTTGTGAGTTGGGATAACCCCACAGACCATGCAATAGTTGGACCATATTTTCTCTAGGAAATGGAGGATCATATGGTAAAGATAAGGAAGAACCTAAAGGATACTCAATATAGGTAGAATATTTGTGTATATAAAGGCATTAACAATAGGGAATTTCGATTGGGTGATCATGTATTTCTGAAAGTGAAGGCCAGGCGTAGTTCCCTGAAGTTGGGAAAGTGTTCTAAGTTAGTAGCGCACTATTGTGGACCATTCAAAATCCTTGAAAGGATTGGTACTGCCTCTTATATGCTTACATTTTCTACATCCTTATGCATTCATAATGTTTTCCATGTGTCATTGCTTAAGAAGTATGTACCTGATGCTAATCATGTCATTGATTGGAATGCAATTTAAGTGGAGCCAGAAGACGAATTTCAAGTGAGACTGGTTTGCCTATTGGATCGAAAAGTCAAGCTGCTCTAAAACTAAGTCATGGATCTAGTAAAGGTCCAATGGACTTGGTACGGCCCTGAGGATGCAACTTGGCAGTGCGAGGATGCTACAATCTTGTCGATATTATCCTACTAGATAGAAAGGTCTTGGGTTGAGTCAGCAGTGGTTGCAGTGTTCTTCTATTCACCTTTTGATCAGATTGTGAAGAGGATAAACTTTGGAGTATGAGAGCTTACTTTTTGGCATTGTTTTGGTGGGACAATAGTCGGAACTACCTATGGTATCCTGTATAGTTGACCCCCCAGAGTAACAATGACGCTACGGGGTCAAGACTCATAAACAACATGACGCCTCCACATATATGGTTGGCCTAATAGAACATCACATACTTCCAGTGGGTAAACATTACACATTACCTCATCCTTGAAGGGCTTGATGTCATAGGACAGGAGACATTGTTGGTTGACACAGAAATATTGACCCTGGTGAAGTCATCCGATGTTGTATGGTTGTGGGTGTGGTGTTGTTGGAAAACACAACTTCTTGACAACCTCTGTTGAGATGATTTTCTTTTTGCTTTTGCTATCAACAATAAAATGCAGTGGGGTCCCCTTCACCCACATCTGTGAATGGAAGAGTCACTATCCCTCCTTAGGATCCTCTTCTGGTTGGATTGTTGCAGTTGAAACAGTAGCAGTGGGTTTTGTATCAATCATTTGTCTCCTTTTATTATTTTCTGAATCAGGGTCCAAGTCAGGGTTCGGATCTTTTTCTTTGAGCTTGACCACCAATGACTGTATTGAGTGACATTCATCAATGTTGTGCCAAGGGCTGTGGTGGAACTCACACCACTTTCTGGTGTCTTTCTTAGACTTCTTGTTACCCTTCTTTGCCTGCATCTGGGACTGGCTCTCTTAAGGTTGGCCTTCCTTGCTATGTTCTTCATTATGTGAGTTAGAGTTGTCTTTTCCATGCTTCTCCCACTTACTTTGCTACTTGAATTTCTTCTCAATTTTGACTGCATATCAATAAGCAGCTCCCAATGAGGAGATGTCCAAGAAATACATATTTGTTTGGATGTACCTATGTAAACCAATGTGGTACTTCAAAACCAGGTGTCTCTCAGAGTCTTTGATACCTATCTTTGAGCGCAAGCTATGAAATTTTTTGGTGTACTCTGGCACCGTCTGATCTCTTTTATAACGCAGAGTTGTCCATCTCATGTATTTGTCATCATAGTTTCCGACAGGGTAAAACTCCACCTTTAGGGAATCTACAAAGGCCTCCCAAGTGGGTTCTCTCCCAAATAATGTAGATTCATCCATGGTGTACCTCTCCCAGTAACCTTCCCACCAAGCTATGACATGGGGAAGGAATTTAAGGAGCACGAAGGTGATCTTTTCACTGTTGGAAAAATTTTGGACATAGTAATAACCTTCTAGCAGATTCAACCATTTTTCTAGAGAATTTGCATCTATCTGGCCTTCAAATAAGGGGATATCAAAATCGACTTGTACCTTGAAGGGTGTCACACTTGCAAAATGGCTTCTTGTCAAAGATGCCTCAATCGTCACCATCGGTGGTCTTTGAAGGATCTGAGCGAAGTTGTCCATCATCTCGTTCCTATGTCGCACGAGAGCTTCCTCAAGCAAGATATTGAAAGGATATCATGCTCTGTCATCTCTCTTTTCTTTCGCAATGGGAGGTCGCTTGGGCTAGTGAGAGAGGCTGTCCTCAAGAGAAACTAGCTCAAGACCCAAATATCTATACCTTGACCCCATCGAGGATCTGCTCTGAGAAATAACAAGGAGCAGACTACTCTGATACCACTGATCCAGATTATTTTGAGAATGACATGAAGACAGAAATATAACCAAGATATAACAATGAAATACACAAAAATATAGAAGAGAACACAGAAATACAGTGAAACCCAACTCATATTACTAAATAAGATAGAAAAACATTGTAGAACACAAACTGGAAGAATGGGGTAGCCTATCTTTGAAAGGAAAGAGATGTTGGCTATGCTTCATTCGCAACAAGCTTTACATCACACTCCATTGCATGCTTAAAAGGCTTCCTTCACCTCAATTATATATGAGAGAGTGAGAGGAGAACAATTCCCATGATGCATTTGGGATAAATTGGACTAACTTTATAAAATTCCATAGGCATGTAAAACATTGGGACTTCCCAGGCGGTCAACCATCCCAATACTACTCTAGCCTGAGAGCGCTTAACTGCGGAGTTCTAATGGGATCCAGTGCATTAACTCTATGATGTAGGAATGTACATAAGACCACTAGGAAATCATTACATGATGTCTTTAATTAACAAATGAAGTTGAAATTACATTACATTCCCCATCAAAAGGGTGAATATTGTGGTTTATCAAAACCACAGGCTCAAAATGGTGATTCAGTGGAAAAGGTGGATGGCCACCGAGATCCATCTAGATCAACCAAACCCTTTGGTAAGAGTAGGGTATTGTGACATATGTAATACACAAGAACATCATCTGAGTGCTTGTCCCTTACTGCAAAAGTACCAGAGTACACCTAGTTAGTTATTCTCTATTTTTTGCAAATCAATAGGACACGATGAGAAAGACTATTGTGCATTCAACTTAATGAGAGAGCGAACTTCAAATGCATACAAATTTCAAGAAGAAAATATTGCAACAAAAGGGGGAGTTCCATAGTACAACACTCTGAGAGGCTTTAACCAAGGTGGACATGGAGGATTCGGTAGAGGTCAAGGACGTGGAGGATTTGGTCGAGGAAGCAAAGGATTGATAATTTGTTATAACTGCAATCAACTGGGACATTTAGTGAGAGATTTCCTGAATTGTTACGAGATGTACATGTATTGCATAACATTAGATCATGCAATAGAAGATTGTCCTAAACTGATAGCGAAGTGGCGGGCGAGAGGGAATCCAAACCAACATCATAATCAGAACTAGAACCTGCAGATGATAGTCGTTAAGGAACGTGACGATCGTCCCAGAGTAGTAGCTATTACGCGTAGAGGAACGAGAACTAGACCAAATGTGACAGAGAAGGGAAAGGGAGTTGAACAATGGATAAGGAAAGCAAATGATCCATTCCAACATTCAATCCATAGAAAGAAAAAGAAACCTATCAACAAGCAAGGAAGGAGATACTAGGACAAGACTGGATAGCATCAACGTCAAAGACACCATCGATATAAAATATGTTGTCAGCTTATGATTGCACTATTCCAGAAAGGCCTGTTGAAAAGATAAATACTTTGAAATACTTTCTAAATAGTTGTTTAGAGTTGATGTAGGATGAAACAACACTGAATGCACTGCGCAGAATGATTGATCAGTGTACACAAGACAGAGAAGTACCTACGACATAGAAAACAATGAAATAAGTCTAGTGCAAGAAGAGGAAAAACAGAGAATTCAAATTAAGTGTGCAGATAGGAGAATATGACATGGACAATGTCATCTTATAATTAGGATCATATGTTAATGTTCTTCCAAGACAGATGTGGGAGATGATGGGGAAACTGAAGCTAGTTTGGTAAACTGTTCAGTTGAGGTTGGATAACCAGCATAAGATAATACCAATCAGTATATTGGAATGAGTACCTAATAATATAGATGGAGTGAACAATATAGATGACTTTTAGGTTATTGATATTGTGGNTTAGGATCATATGTTAATGTTCTTCCAAGACAGATGTGGGAGATGATGGGGAAACTGAAGCTAGTTTGGTAAACTGTTCAGTTGAGGTTGGATAACCAGCATAAGATAATACCAATTAGGAGATTGGAATGAGTACCTAATAATATAGATGGAGTGCACAGTATAGATGACTTTTAGGTTATTGATATTGTGGACAATATTCATTCGTATCAACTTTGCTTGGACTGGATTGGGCCTTTGACAATCAGGCGATTATTAACTTGAAGAAAAGAGAGATGATTTTTGAAGGATGAGGCTTAAAGGTCACTACGCCATAGACCCTATGGAGGAAAGAAGATATGTGGATTCCACAAGAAAGGAAATTGATAACTTATATAATATGACAGTGCACATGGATGACTACACCAATCCCACTACAGATGGTGTGCTTAGTTGGAGAAGCATAGTCTCTTGCACATCAGACTCGGAGGAAGGACTTGAACACTGGAAGCACCGATTACATGAAGTGTCGACCAGAAGGTGTGCTCACATTACTCTCTCTTTGCGTTGGATCGGAACATAGGTATGTGATATGCCAAAGTTCGAGGGATTAATTGAGCTAAGTTCTTTTTTCAATGAATTTTAGTTGAAGATGCCCGAACAACAAAGGTTGTTAGCATTAGATGTTGCAATGAGAGCAACTTCAGTGAGATGGTGGGAAGCCCAGAAGGAAGGGATAGAGGATTGGAAACATTGTAAAAGGCTAATGCAGATCAGGTTTGGAATAGAAGAAATTATGCACAAGTATACATGGATGAGTGATCTAAAGGATCATTTTGCACAATGTATTATAACTTGGAGGAAAGTGTCGAAGTAGGAATGGATGCATAGGTTCATACATACACTGGAGACAATTCCCAGGAACTGGCATTTAGAGCTAGAAGTGCACAGAGGAATAGCGGACTGGGAAGAGCTCACCGGAAACTTTAAGGTAAAATTTAATTTTGAAGCCGAGTCACCTTTAGTAGATGCATCTTTACAAGTCATTAGAGGTAAAAAAATGTATGGAACAAGGTCATGTAGAAATAGTACATGCATGTAGTGTGCACAGGGAATCTACGATAGTCCATGAACTATTAGAATATTATAATGTTATCGAGAAAGACCAAGAAGAAGAATATCTAATAAATGTACAGGTAATAGAGATTGAAGGGGAGTGCAACATAGTAGGTCCAGCACTTGAATCTGATGCATATGTGAATCCCTTAAGAGTGTGCAAAGTGAACATTGGCATGAAGGAGAAACCAAAGTTTGTGAACATTGGTGACTATTGGAACAATGATATTGTGGAAAATATTGCAAACCTATTGCGTGAGCATCAAGATCTCTTTCCAACAACTTTTTCAGAGATGAAGGGAATAGCTAGAAAATTGGGTGAGATGAAGATCCCATTAAAACCAGATGCTAAGCAAGTAAGACAAAGACCTTACAGATTGAATCTGAAGTACAAATAAAAAGTGAAAGTAGAGCTTGACATAATGATAGAAGCTGGTATAATTGAACCCATCACAGAGTCCGAATGGATAATTCCAATGGTGGTTCAAGATAAGAAAACCATGGGTATTAGAATTTTTGTTTACCTAAGGAAGTTGAATGATTCATTTTTGCATGACCCGTTTTTTACCCTCTTTACAGATGAAGTATTAGAAAATGTAGGAGGGTAGGAGGCCTACTCATTCACCGATGGATTTTCAAAATACCATCAAATAAATATTGCTCCAGAAGACAGACACAAAATGAAATTTGTGAAAGAATGGGGAAGCTACCAATACACAATGATGTCATTTGGGTTAAATAATGCACCTGTTGTGTTTTCTAGAGTAGTTGTCACAACCTTTAAGGATTTTATTCATAAGTTTCTTGAAGTGTACTTAGATGATTGGACTGTATTTAGCCTATTAAAATATCACATAGAAACTCTAAGGTTGATGCTCGATAGATGTAGACAATATCATATTTCATTAAATTTGAAGAAATGTATTTTCTGCGCATTGTTTGGGATATTGGTAGGTCATGTGGTATGCAAATTGGGTTTGTTAGTTGATTCTGCCAAGATAGCAATAATTGTTAATTTTTCACCACCTGAATCAGTGAGACAGATGAGAGAAAATTTGGGGCATACCGAATATTATAGGAAATTTATTAAAGGTTATGCACATATTATAGGTCCAATGGAGAAGTTATTGAAGAAAGAAGCTAAGTTTCAATGGAATAAAGACTGTCATAAGGGTTTGGATGTATTGAAACAGAAGTTAGTAATTTCACCCATTCTTGTGTTTCTGGATTGGAAGAAAGAGTTTCACGTTCATGTGGGCACATCGTCGATAGTGCTCGGTGCAGTGTTAGCCCAGCCAGGAGAGGGAGAGTTAGATCATCCAATTTCTTTTGCTAGTAGGAAGTTGGTGACTGATGAGGAGAATTACACAACGATAGAAAGAGAAGACTTGGAAATGGTTTATGCCTTGTAGAAGTTTAGACACTACTTGTTGGGGTCCCATTTCAAGATGTATATAGAACATTATGCACTTAGATATCTAGTGAACAAGCTAGTGTTCAGGGGGAGAATCTTTAGATGGTTATTGTTGTTCCAGGAGTATGATTTTGAATTTATTGTGAAGCCAAGGAAACTAAATGCAAGACTAGACCATTTGTCGTGGATACTGACAAGAGAAGATATAGGGAACCTAGACGATATTTTACCAAATGCACGTTTATTCTTGGTTCAAATGGTAGATGACCATTTTGCAAAAATTATCCAATATTTGAGCATAGGAATGGCTCCATCTGATATGACAGTAGCACAAAAGAAGAAACTAGGGGTTAAAGCAGAACATTATCAGTTGATCGCAGGAAATTCATACAAGTTGGGCATAGATGGGATATTGTGATGATGTGTTCTAGAGCATGAGAGACTAATGATCCTCACAGAGGCACATGATGGAATTGCATGAGGTCATTATGTAGGAAAGGATATAGCACAAAACTAGTTACAGATTGTAGTGTGGATACAGTTGCGTGATTCTTATTCGAGAATATAGTCACAAGGTTTGGGTGCCCTAAAGTACTGACGAGCGACTAGGCGACTCACTTTTTGAACAAGATAATTGCATCATTGATACAAGAGTTATAGATTCATCATCAGAAGAGCACTACATATCACCTGCAAGCTAATGAAATTGTGGAGGCCTTCATTAAGGTACTGGAGAATGCATTGACCAAGGTGTGCAACGTAGGACGAGATGATTGGGATTTAAGGATCCCTGTAGTGCTTTGGGTGTATAGAACTACATGGAAGAAACTGGCAAGATAAACACCCTTTAGATTAGCATATGGTCATGAAGCAGTCATGCCTATGGATTTTCTTGTACCAAGTCTGTGCATTGTTACGATGGCAGACCTTACAGATTCTGGCGTAGTAGAAGAAAGACTGACACATTTACTAGTGTTAGAGGAATATAGATTTATTGGAGGGTTCCATCAACAAGTGTAGAAGGCACGTGAAAAGGCATGGTATTGCAGACACATCAAGTAGAAGAAGTTATAGATAGGATATCTAGTACTGCTCTATGACAGTAAGTTCTTACATGACCCAAGAAAGTTTAGGACGCACTGGCTAGGGCCATACATGATCAGATATGTGACTGACGTAGGTGTTGTTCAGTTAGAACAATTGGATGGATAATTCGTGGAAGGACTAGTGAGTGGGAGTCGGTTCAAAATGTACAGGGACGGTCATCCTTCTGCGTAATAGGGGATCTACATAGACTAACTTGTATCATAGTGTATTATAGCAAGAAAAATCAAGTAAAACGGGAAAAGTATGAAAATGGTTCAAGGAAGAAGTTGAAATTTGAGAAGTCCAAGAAGTTAAGGTTAACAGGTAAAGAGGAAAAGTAGGAACATGTTGTGAAAGAGAAAGAGGAAGGCAGAAGAGTGCACAGATGAAGAAAGAAAGATTGTGCAAAGAGAAGAGATTGCATAGAAGGAATAGATTGTGCAGAGAGACGAGATGGTATAGATAACATGTAAGAGTTACCATGAAGAGACATGCAATAAAGAGTTACCATGTTGACGAAGTAGTGGCGTCACGTAACATCAAATGCACAAGATCTTGACAGATTGCATAATGGAATGGAGAATTCATTGAAGATACAGAGTAATGGAGCATTAAAGCATGTAATGAATGCCAACCACTAGTGGATTAGGAAGAAAGTTTAGGCGCTAAGGGAAGCTACATTTGGTAATGCAGTATAAAAGCACTTAAAGGGGCGACGAGGGAAGGTTATTGTCATTCATAATTCGCATACATATCCGAATTTACAGAGCCAAAATACAGAACCACTTGAAAGTTGAGACCAGTGTCACAGAGGAAGATGGCACCACCTAATGTAGCAGAAACATCAGCGTTAGTACTGAAGAAATTGTGTCGTCAGCCCGCAACGTCGTCGATAGTTGAAGAAACACAAAAGGCATCGTCCTCAAAATCAAGATTCCACGAGGATTATATTCCACCAAGAAATCCATCAACAAAAGAGGTCCATTTACAGAGGGACACAAAGTATCCGCTCGTAGAGTCACCGATTCAAAAAGAAGTAATTGTAGAAGGGGACATGCTAGGTCTGATACCTACGTTAAAGTATGTAGACCATGACATCACTGATGAGAAGAAGTATCCAAATTTGGTACCCAACAAGTTCCTGAGGAATTATATTAGTGACGAGACTTATATGATAGTCATAGAACCACAGGTGTGGGCTATGGGGTTGCAGAAGGAAGGTCTTATAAGCCCGTTCGATATACCCCATTTTGGACAAAGCGAGGAGATCAATGCATGTGTAAAAATATTGTTAAGTTGTGTGCATGGAGGATACATGTGGCTCAACAGACGAGTATCCATTGATATATATTTGATAGTGTGCATCATCAGTCTTCCGTCGCAGGGGGAGGACCCATATTTGTTTTTTTTTTTATAAGAAGAATGAGAAAACTCTCACTGAGAGCATGAAGGAAAATTTGCATACATTATGTGGACAATACAGTGGGATGTCGCTAGAATATGAAACCCGATGGTAAGGTTTGCAACAAAAGACTTAGCCTATAAGTTGTTGAGGAAATGTAGAAAAGATCAAGTGCCAGCAGCAGTGATAGTGACCGCAAAAAGATGTGTAGAGGGTGTCCAAATGAACTGGGCGACATTCTTATTGGACCAGTTTCTGATTGACTGTGAGGAAGCACAAGATAAGGGGACCGAGTTCCATTATGCCTGGTTATTGATCCTAATTGCGCTATCAGCTTGGAGGGATTTGGATGATAGTCAATTTTTGGGAGTCAAAGAGAAGCCTTGTTTAGCCACGCGGTATCAGGACCTTTGGTATATGACACATAAGGTGTGGTAGATGGACAATAATGTCACATTTTATATTTATAAGGAAACTATCAGAGACAACATCTAAAGGACATCACACATACCCCCTCAAGTAGTTGAAGCATATAAGGAAGTGGCACACTTTAAGGCAAGGCATCACCACATGTACGTACAAGCAAAGAAGGACCTAGATCAACAGTGGCTTCCAACACAATACAGATTGATGGAAGAGGAGATGGGACACATTATGGTCGATTGGGACGAGGAGTGGAAGATTCCACTAGCATAGATAGGGCCATCAGAGAAGAAAAAACTGAAAATACACGAGGTTGATGAGGATGAAGAAGAAGGCGACGACCAGGATATAGGAAAGGGCCTAGAGGAAACAACTCAACAGATAGCACCACACAATTATAGGAAGAGAAAAGAGCCAAAGACAAGGAGACCCGAACAACAACAAATGAAGAGAAAAGTCATTAAGGAAGTGGTTATCGAGGCTTTGACAGAGGATGATTTGGAGAAGATAAGTGACCAAGTAATAGAAGTCATTGACGATGCGTTTCAATGTGCAGCACAACAAAAAGAATAGATGAATAGATGCATGCAGGAACAGATGGAAGAATTACGAGAACTATTAGAAGCAATAGACATCGCACCATGACAACAAACAGAGGAGGAACCAACAACAAGCACTACCAAGACTGAAGAAGAAGGGCCAACAATCTCCCAGTCCTTAGTAGTCGTAGGAGAACGAACATTGATTAAGCTAGTGATAGGGGCAGTCGAGTTCCCCATGATAGAAATGCAAGAATAGGTTAGTGCACTAGATCACATTGACTTAGTACTATCACAACTGCCAATGGATGTATTGCAATAATTATAGATGAGTGCAACACAAGAGATGAGCATGCACACATAGAAGACATCCAAGGAGTTAGTGAAGATTATGGCAGAAAATGTCACATTAGAGACCGGGTATAGTAAAGTTAAACAGGAGTGCAATGAGGTCGCGTAGAAGGTAGAAATAATGCAGCATGCATTCGAAAAGGTACATCAAGAACTCCTAGAGGTGCAGACAGAAAAGGAGGCCCCAATGGAAGATCAAGTCACGAAGATAAGTGAAGCTATCAGAGATTTTGTGCATGAATACTTTATATAGAAGTGCGTGTGACACCAAGCACTCCACCTGAAGAGAGGGAGACGAGAAAGCAAACTGTGATAACAAATAAAAGTATAAAGGCTATAAAAGTAGAGTGTGTTATTTATAAATTTACAATTTTAATTTATGATTTTAATATTATCATGTTTCTTATATGAAAAGTCTAAAATTCAAAATTAAGTATATAATTTTGAAGTATTAATAATTTTGGATTAATATATTTAATTTAATTAAAACAATAATTGTTTTGGATTAATGTAATTTAAATTTAATAACCTAAATTAATATATTAGCGATAATGGTTTTGGATTAATATATTTAAGTTCAATGACTTCAAAAGATTGGGAAGCAACGTTGGGATGGACATTTCAACCTCTCTTTCTTTAAAACGTGAAGCTTCCTTTAATAGTTTTTCAAAGTTTATTTTAAATTATATATGGCAAATTTGTCCTTAAATAATTTCAAACTCAAAGGTTATTTTAACCTATAATTCAAAGGTTATAGGGTAAAATTTATATTTTGGCAATTTAAAAATTAGGATATTGTAAAAATAGATAATAATAATAAATCATAAATTATCAAGCTTTCCGTTGAATAAGCCAGGGCGTGCTTTTCCTTTATTTTATTTTAGTGAAAATTTTATATGAAGAATGAGGATGTGGAAGAATAAAAAAAATTGAAATAGTCCTAGAGTGAGAGAAGTGGTTATTATAGTTTAATATCGGTTAGATTCTCTTCCCTTCTTTTGAAATATTGAGATTGTGTCATTATAATCTTTTGAAATATTGAGATTGTGTCATTATAATTAATGATATTTTTTTATATTTTAAAATAAATTATTATATTTGAATGGTGTATTTATGTAAATTACGTAAAAGTATTCTTGACCAAAATGCTTTTAAAATGTAGTAATCAAAATTTGTTTTAACTTATGAATTACAAACATATTATTTTCATTGTGGGTTTTTCTTTGACCATAATTATGTGACGATCACATGCCAAAATGCAAAATTGTCTCCAACTCCAAAAGAAATAGCTCAAAATCCCTCTTAGAAGAAGGAAGCATAAATGGGTAACCATGGGTGGAACAAATTAAGACTCTACTAGACTCAATATAGACCTAATCCCTGCTCTTTTAACAACTACAATTGTTATTATAATGTTTAAGAGTATTGATGAAGACTATGCCATTGTATAAATGATGTGGCAACTCCCCTCCCATTGATAAGTCCCTCTAGAAATAACTAGAGGAGATATGAATTAGATTCATTAGATTTGAAAGGATATCTAATTCATTGTTTTTAATTAACATAAAAAAAGTAATTAACTATGATATACACACGAATAATAAGCAATAATAAGGTTACATATGTTTATGTTGTTGACTATAAGTTATATATAGAATAATATTGGCAAACCAAATAGTTTTTAAGTCCTCTCATTGTTATTATACCTTTTCTACAATTTCACTAACAATTCAAAAAAAAAAAAAAAAACTTAGCTCCAGTAGATAAAATGCCCTAGAGAACTAGAATAGTACCTATCATCATTAATGTCTCATACAAACATATTTTTATTGATTCCTTATTGTCAAAGGTTGCGACCTCGCATCCCAATTCATATAGTATTTCCAATTAACATGATTTTTATGAAGGCATATAGTTGTTCTTCGCGTGCATATTCTCTCTCTTCCATTGTTTGAACTTTTCCTCCTCTACGAATAAATTCTCTGCAACATTGTCAAGTTAACAATTTATTTCCATGAGAGACCTATTGATTCCATGAAAGAAAGCATGGTCCTTTCCCAAACCATTATTTTCATCCATCCTATTATCTATGTTACGTTGGGATGTTTCCAACTACTATAGAATCTGTTATTTTCTATTTTGAAGGTCCTTGCACTTAATTCATCAACATATTAGGTTTGTATTTTTAGAAACCAAGATTCAAGCGTAATGGAAGATTTATGTGCCATGTCTCTTATAAATTTAAAATTCCAGTTTTTTCTGACTTCTGTTATTTGAATTAGTTGTAATTCCAAGAAATTTTGTATCTACAACATGCTACAAATCCCTATTTTTAGTGACTACAAAGTTACCCTATTTTCTAAAGTGTTTTCAACATGTTACGGTCCCTGTTTTCAGTGGCTACATGTCACATACCCACTACGGCATAATAAATTTTTCGCTTTTCCTCAAGGGATAGAATCCCCGAATTACTACGGGGGCCTAGTGCAGGCTAGCTCTTCCCTTATCCACCTTCATGTGATCGTTGGTTATGACCACAGGCCAAGCCAAGAGGCGCCTTTCACATTTCGCGACTTAGCGATGTAAGAGAGTCAAGTCTTTTGACTCTTCAAACCCCAAAATGTCGAAATGCTGAACCCCGAAAGGGCTGGTGAGTGACAAGCTCCCCGCTTGGGTCTTGTCCATGTGACCCTATTCCGTGACCACGCGCTTAATCGAAAAATCACTTACCATCTTTTTGCGATTCGGGGAATTGCGATGCAATGTCTCTTCCTCTCCCTTTCAAATCCCCAAAACTCTGAAATATCTTTGCTGAGGGATCAACGGTCCATGTCCCTCTGGAACCAACGGCTACAATCCAAATTGATCGACGGCCCACATCTTTTTGGGGTTTCAGAATTCACGATTTCGTGATTCCGTTACAAACAATACTTATCCACAATTTCACACACCCCCTCCAACAATACGTCGTGTTTCGTGACTTTGGGAGTTTCAACGCAAAGCCCCTCGGTTCCTTGTCCTCGGAACTTCCGAAATCTCAAACCCCAGTATGCCAAAACTTGTCCTGGTTCCGTGACTCAGCACTACTCCTCCAACGCTTTCGAGGTTTTGCGTTTCGGGACTTCGTGAATCATGTTGCTCCAATTCCTTGTCCTCTCGTACTCCTGGTATCCGAAGTACCGAATCCTGAAATTCCGGTCCTCCTTCTCCTGAGCGAGATCAATCACTCAAAGCCTCTCCTGATCCAACGGCTTAGATCCTTTCGGGGTTTTATGGGTCAAGATTTTAGAACTCTTACCTCCTGTTTTCCCGGTAACCGAATTTCCGAAATCTCCTTTCGGGGATTTCCCCAAAACCTCAACCGTGTGCACCTTTCAGGACTTCAGGATTTGCGATTTCGCGAATCCACCGCGACCAAACTCTTGGTCCTTCAACCTCTTGGTATCCGAAACCTCGATGGGTTCAGATCTCTGCCACGTGTCCTCTGGAATGGACAGTCCCTATGCTTTCGCTATTTCATGTACCGGGAGTTTGAAACTCTCGGTACCAAGACCACAGCCTTCTCTACGTCCCGAACTCCGAATAGCCGAAATACCGAAATCCGATGGCTCATCTCCTGTATTGGGATTTCGTGAACCGGGAGTTCGCGATGCAGCGACTCCACGATTCTACTCCTTCAACTTTCTGGTATTTGAAACCCCAATGGGTTCGGATCTCTGCCACGTGTCCTCTTAAATGGACAGTCCTGATCTTTTTGGGACTTTGATGAGTCCTCACCTTTGTGTATGCGAGGGTTAAACCTTGTACAGCTTCTCTTGGATCCGATGGCTATCGGCTATCCATGCGAGATTTGACGGTAGTTGTAGCTCCTCCCTGAGCTCACGCTTTCTTCTCGATTTCGAAAGATTTCGACGCTTCGAAGGTCTCAGCCTTCGACCTTCTACTGCAAGCCGGCTATTGGGTCTCGCTAGCACTTTACGAAAAGTTTTTTCCCTCCTAAGCTTTCTCAGCTATGAAGGAATTAAGAGCTTTGCGCTCTTTCTCCTAGGCTTGACTCTTAGAAGAGTCTTCCGTGCATCCCTTGTGCACATTCGTCAAGTCTAGAACTTGGGTGAGTCTCGGCCTCTACTTGCCTCGCAAGGAGCCGATGCATAACTACACTACCTCTCCTGAGCTTAACAGAATTCATCCTCCAAGGGACTCTAGACAACTAGGAAGGTTGGCATGTGTACATGAGACTATGCCTAAGGTCGACGATCTCACAGTTAGTGGCTCTAACTCAAGCAGCCACAGGACACCAACATTTACGAGTACCAATCATGTCCTATCCATATAATCTCTTACTGGCCTAAATATACAACCAAGCAGTAAGGAAAGAGACACAGTATATCCATTCAAAAATCAAGAACAATTCCTGAAACATACCCAGTATAACCAAATTCATGCCCAGTTACAGCTAAATTACACAGAGTAAGAAAATGCTTATCTATTACAGGTTGCCGCCAACCAACTGACCATGGGTGTTTTTCCTTCCACCCGACCATAGGCACAGAGGCATTCATTCTTAGCACTCTGGCCACCCCCGTGCCAAGCCATGATATCACCAGGGAATTCTCACGGTTCTCGAGGGTTCTCTCTTTGTTTCAGCTTATGTTCAGGTCCTATTTTCTGCAACTCGGATCTTTCTCACTCGGTTGTGGCCTCGATGAGGTTTCTCAAATGCTCTTCGGCATCAAGCTCGTGGCCTTCTGTTCGTGATTCGTTGGAGATCTTCGCGCTTCTCCTTTATGAGCTTCTGCCCTCCTCGTCTGGTGTCGGGGGTCTGGCGTCTCCCCTTCCCGTGTGTGTGTCCCTCTTACTTGGGAAGGTTTTTGCCGACCTATCCGGTTCCTTCTATCAGAAGGAAGCTCAGGTCTGCAAGTCCCTGTGGTACTTCGGACTGACAGCCCATGTTTCCATTCATGGGGTGGTTGGTGATTCAACCACCGGTCCTTTCTTCATTGACTGATTTTCTTTCCTTGGGATTCGAAGGAGGTTTGTCATCCTTATCAAGGGAGATTTGGGGTTATTTGATATATGAACCCTCTCTTATAGTTTTCACATTCTTCCTCTAGTGATATCATGGCCAGTAATTTCAAGGCTTCACCCCCACAATTAGCTATTGGCAACTCAAACAATAATACATTTACATTTTCCTCATGCATTAGCATGGTAATTCCTATTCTATGATTAATTACAAATTGGGGGAAATAGGGGTGTTACACTACAAAACTAAGTTTTTCGAAGTGTTTTTATCATGCTATCGATCCCTATTTTCAGTGTCTACAGAACCCTATTTTCTAAAGTGTTTTCAACATGCTACAGATCCTTGTTTTTAGTGGATACAATGCCTTGTTTTATGAAATACCATTTTCAGTGGTTATGGATCCTATTGTTTGTGGTAGCAGAAAACTATATCGATGAAGGTACAATCATTGATACTTTCATATTAACATAAGCTTCTAAATTGATTAACGATTTTGGAAAAATGAACCAACAAGAAAGTTGGAAAACTTGATTAAAAAATCATTAGGATAAGTAAACCACCATTGTATCATGAGACATTTATGTTTTCCTAAATGAGTCAGATTTGTAAGTTGTTGCCTAGGAATTGTATAACATTTAGATTATGAAACTTTTGTTAAGATTTAGAAGTACTCCTAGTCTAAAATGTATGCTCATTGAATAAATGTACTTAAATCATTTCCTTGTTTACTTAAAATGTTACAAGTCGCTGGAAATCCCTTGATGAATGAGGCAATGCATGTCAATTATTTGTTGATTGATATTAGCTAAATTTAGACTCTTAATTGATGTCTAAATTTAGTTTTGAAGAAAACAAGATCTACAATGAGAATGATATCGGTCTTGCATATACTACATTGCATTGTTCAAAGCAAACAAACAGGCTCTAAATGTGGTTATTTGATACAAAAAATTGTAGCATCGGTTATTGGACATTTGTTCAACATTTAATGCAATTCCATGTCACTTTTTAACCATTTGTTTGATGTCAAAGATTCAACATTTACGTTTCTTAGATGTATGGTATTCAATGTATAATGCTTCTTCAATGCATTTGAAAATATGGAATTCGATAATGCATGGATTGTGGAGCGTCGAACTAATGTCAAACATGTGCCAATTAACCAATGCATGATGAACATGAAATGAAAAAAATTGATGTGTTTATTGTCGGGTTTTCGACTTGTAGTTGACATTCCTAATGTTGACCTGATGTTGATACAATGTGTGTTAACCAATGAATAATGGGCATGAAATGAAATCTTTTAATGTGGTTATGGTCCCTTATTCAACATGTAGTTGACATTCCAGACGTTGAATTTGTGACACCGCAAGCTCGACGTCAATTCGACATTAAAATTATTCTTGTTCGACCTTTGTTCAACGTTTTAAACATCTATTTCACATCAAATTTTGAGCCCAAATGTAGTCATTTTACAAAGGATATCAAGATTTTAGTGTACAAATCTAATCCTAGGGAGAGAGGTGAGAGAGAAATACTATGAGCAAGAACATAAAAGATCCAACTTATTCAGTTATATAGATCCTTAATCAAGACTAAGAAGATGCAATGTCTTTTAAATATCCATAACCTTTTATTTAGTGGAAAATCAGAGACATTCATAGGATTACAGAGAAGGAGGATTGAGCACAATCTTAAATTACATGATAACAAAATTGATACAATGTTACATTGGCATGAGAATTTTTCATTCCCTTTGAGCCTCTAATATTGTGTAAGCCTCTAACCTCCTACACAACATTAGAGAAACTAACTTAAACATGTCTCATGTAGAAATAATGATGAAATAGTTGATTTAGATCCCCCATGAAATCCAACTAGATGCATCCTTCATTAAATTTCATATGCTGAAAATATATATATGGCAAGTGCATTTTCATTTTTTATTTGATTATAAACCTTAGGATGATGTTCCATTCAAAGTTTGTGAAGCTCTTAAATCCTCCAATTATAATCAAAGTGTCCTCTAAAAAACGTTTTTGGTTTTATTATCGAAAAATTAATTAAAAAATCAATTAAATATCAAAAATGATCTTGAATGGAAAAAACATATGTATGCAAAGATACAATTGCATTATGTTCAAATAGAATTCTTTAATATTTTTATTTCAACTAATATCGTTAAAAAGATCATGACTAATATTTTTTTTACTCAGAAAAAGCAGTTGCCTTGCTATTCAATTTGAATCTAAGGCAACTTTCCAATATATATAGGCTCGAAGCCATTACAACAAACTCATTATGAGCTTTATTCATGTCATTTATGGGAATTGCGTTAAAAAATGTTAAAAAGTAACTAGGCAAGTGTTTCTCATCACCTAGGTGCCTAGGACGTGGGAAAGTGCCTAATGTGGACCCTTGTCATTTAATTTATGAGATATAAATTAAAAGGTTACTTTATGACTTAAGTGAAGGGGGTGAGTGAATGGACACTCAATCTTAACCACTCATCTAATCCACTCTCAATCGTTGGATTATGAAACCCCTCACATTCCCTCATTGAGTCGACTAGGGTAAGGGAGGCACCCTCCATCTTCATTCCTGATGAGCATTTGGAGGAGGTTGAGAGAGAGAGGTCGGGATTTGGAGAAAGAGAAGTCTTCTTGTAGAGCTAGAGGTATGATTTCCAAGGCAGCAAGCTAGCACGCAAATTGAGGAAAGAGTACATCATATTTCAGAGGTCATACAGTACATATTTCTAGAGGTCGTACTATTGTTTGTATGTACAGAAATCGAGGGAGACTAGCAGATAAGTTTCTGAGGATTTTGGAACGCATTCTAAGGCTTCCATAATATATTTCCTTGCACAAAAATCGAGGTGATTGTTGGACACAATTTTATGAAGTGATTTTTGTACCGTCTGTATAGTTAAAGGCATAGAAAGCGAGGGTCGTACTGTTCATATTTTTCTGGGCACGTTTTTCAAGAAGATTGGCATTGTTTTCAAGGAAAAAGCTTGGGACAGACTTGAGATAATTTTGTGAAGTTTTGTTGATAATATTTCAACTATAAAAGAAATTTTCTCTAAGCTCTGAAATAATAAAAATTCCCTCTCTCACTAGTTTTCCCCTTGTGGGTTTTTCCAGGGTCAAGTTTGACCAAAAATTCTTTGTGTCTATAATTTTCTGAGCTATTGCGTTGCTGGTAGAAATTTGTTTCTACATTTAAAGATGTTCAGAATCCTCATGTTTCATTTCTGAGAATTGTTTATATGATGAGTATTTTGTTGTTGTCATAAAACTGGGTTTTGGGTATTTAACAATGAATTGTCTCAGTGAGACTTGAAACTAGGTGGGGTCTGAAAATTTACATGGTATCAGAGTTGAGTTGAAGAGAAGTGCATATCTAAATCAACAATACAGAGAGTGGGACAGAATATACTTCACTAGACAGATTTTTGGAATTTTTATTTTCAGCTGAGAAGGGTCAATGGCTATTGGCTTAGGGGTTGAGGATAGACTTGATGGGGTAGTAAATTTTGGTGCCTGAAAGGAGAGAATGATTTTGATTCTGCATGAGAGTGAGTTATGGGACATTGTTGAGAAATCCACAACAAACCCATTAAAAACACCTACAGATGCTACTCTTCTAGTAGCTTATAACAAGAAGAGTATCAAAGCTAAAAGAATCATCATTGATGCCATCAAGGACCATTTGATTCCTCATGTGATAGGGAAGACAAATTTCAATGAGATGTGGGAGTCCTTGATGAAGTTGTATCAAAGTACAAATGAGAACCGGAAGATGGTTTTGAGAGAGAAACTGAAAATCATTAGAATGACCAAGGATGAAAATGTGGTCACATATCTTTCCAGGCTGACACAAGTGAGAGATGAACTTGGAGTTGTTGGGGAGGCCATTGTTGACAGTAAACTTACGAGGACAACATTGAATGGGGTGACCAAACAATGGGTTGTTTTTTTTTAGGGAATTGTGGTTAGGGAGAATCTTCTCAAGTGGGAACGTCTTTGGGATGACTTTGTTCAGGAGGAAACCCGGAGAGGTTATGTGCATGGTAGTTCATCTACTGGTAATGATGAGGAGAATGTGGCTCTTGCTGCTAACAACAAGAATAAGTTCAAAAAGGGTCCTAAGGGAGGAAACAAACCGAAGAGTGAAGGAAATAAGGTCATTAGAAAATTCAAGTGCTTTGCATGTCACAAGTTTGGGCACTATGCAGGACAGTGTCCTAATAAGAAGAAGAAGCAAGCAGCAGCTTCAACAGAGGTGGAGGATTTTTCCACCAAGTTCGAGAAGGATTTTTCTTTAGTGGTGTGTCTTTCCACTAGAGCCACACATTCCAGTGTTTGGTATATAGATAGTGGTGCCTCCCACCACATGATAGGTGTTCATGAGAATTTGATAGATCTTACACAAATTGGTGACCTTGAGGTAGTGCTTGGAGATGACCGAGTGGTCAAGGCAGTTGGTAGTGGGACAGTATCATTTCAGAAGGAGTCTCAATCTCCCATGTTGTTGAGAGATGTCATATATGTTTCTGGCTTGAAGAAGAACTTGATTTCAGTGTCTACTATTGAGGAGAGGGGATATGAGGTGTTGTTTCATGATGGACAAGTGCTCCTATTTCCCAAGGGGTCTAGTATCACTTCGGCCAAAGTGATTAGAACTTGGGATGAGAAGATGTACAAGATCAAGTTTCAGCCAGTTAGTGCATTGTATCATACTACCAGCAGCAGTGATCTTTGTGAGCTATGGAATCAGAGGATGTCCCATTTGCATCATGGGGATCTAAGGATACTGAGAGAGATTAAGTACAGAGCACCAGGACTTGTGCAAGGGGTGTGCTTTGGGAAAGTACACCAAGACTGCTTTTCCAAGCAGTGACAAAAAAGTAGCAGGTATACTTGATCTAATTCATTATGATGTATGTGGTCTTATGTCTTCTTCATATTTGAGTGGTTTTTTGTACTATGTCATATTCATTGATTAATTCTCTCGAAATTCTTGGATTTTCTTCATGAAAACCAAAGGATAGGTCTTCAATCGGTTCCAAGAGTTTAAAGCTCTTGTGGAGAACCAGACTGGGAGGAAAATTAGAGTACTAAGGACAGATAATGGGGGTGAGTATACCTCCAAGGAGTTTAATGACTTTTGTGCAGGAGAGGGAATCTAGAGGGAGTTGATTGTTCCTTACAACCCACATCAGAATGGGGTTTCTCAGAGGAAGAACTGGGCCATAGTTGGGGCTGCGAGAGCCATGTTGCATGATCATGGATTTCCACTCTTTCTTTGGGCTAAGGCATGTTACATTGCATTTTATCTGCAGAACAGGAGTCCACACAAGGCATTAGGGGATAAGACTCTCAAGGAGGATTTCTCTGGGAAGAAGAATAAGGTTGGGCACTTTAGGATTTTTGGGTTCCTTACATATTCACATGTCCCTTCTGAGAAGAGGAAAAATCTAGAGCCCATAGTAGAAAAGGAGATTTTTGTTGGGTATAGTGATCATTCAAAGGATTTCCGCATATACATCCCTTCCTTGAGGAAGGCAGTTTTGAGAAGGGATGTGAGATTTGAGGAGGATAGATTCTTTAGGAAGTCACGAGGGACTGAGAGGGGTGAGCATTCAACACCTAGATTCAGGTGAGTCCACAACAGACTTCAATGACACAGAGTTTAGGACCACCAGCTTCGGTGATGACTGGTCCACGGGTTACAGGGACATAGATGTCAGGATCAAAGGTTATTGGTCCTCATGTTTTAGGATCAAGTGCTCCAAATTTTGCTTCAGGTTCACGGTCTTCAGGTGATGGGGTTGAGCCTCAGGTAGGCTGTGAGGGAGAAAAAACCTCCTGAGATATTTTTCAGCTACATTGTGATGGTGAGCAACATCAGGGATTCTAGCCTTCCACTTTTGAGGAGGCTATTGGCAGACAGGTTTGGAGAGATGCCATGATGGAAGAGTACAATTCCATCATGAAGAATGATGTTTGGGAGATTGTTCCTAGACCTGAGGGGAATTCATTGGTGACTTCTAGGTGGCTCTACAAACCCAAGTATGTTTCATATGGAAACATTGAGAAGTACAAAGCTCATTTTGTGGCTCAGAGGTTCTCACAGGTTGAGGGAGTTGACTATGATGAGACCTTTGCTTTGGTTTCTAGATATACCTCAATCATGGCAGTGATATTTATAGCAGTAGATATGGGTTGGAAGATCCATCAGATGGATGTAAAGACT
This sequence comes from Picea mariana, assembly GCA_032191745.1. Taxonomy (NCBI): domain Eukaryota; kingdom Viridiplantae; phylum Streptophyta; class Pinopsida; order Pinales; family Pinaceae; genus Picea; species Picea mariana. Next base: position 775,231 of record JASDQU010100183.1, read on the forward strand.
GCATTTCTGAATGGCCTCATACAGGAGGCCAATATCTACATTGAGAATCCATTGGGTTTTTAGTTTCATGTGAGAGAGTCTCATGTGTGTAGACTAAAGAAGGAATTGTATGGGCTGAAACAAGCTCCTAGAGCTTGGTATTCTAAGATTGATGCCTACTTGCAGCAGTTGGGCTTCAAGAAGAGTGAGGAGTTTCCCAACCTATACTTCGTTGTGGTTGGAGAGGATCCTCTCATACTCTTGTTATATGTTGATGATGTTTTCATTACAGGGGTTGAGAGACTCATTACTAGCTGCAAGGAGAGCCTTGCTTCAGAGCTCGAGATGACAGATATTGGAATGATGCATTATTTTTTGGGATTGGAGGTGTAGCAGGATCCTGGGCACATCTTTCTGGGATAGGGGAAGTATGCTTGTGAAATTCTGAGGATATTCCAGATGGAGGATTGTAGGCCCATGACCACACCCATGATTACTAACTAGAAGAAGCTCCATGCTTCTGAGTCACAGTTGGTTGATCCCACTTTATATCATCATTTGATCAGTTCATTGATGTATTTGGTCAACACCGAACAAGATATTTGTTTTGTTGTCAGCACTCTTAGTTGGTTTATGGTGGAGCCTAGGAGAGTGCATTGGGTGGCAGCAAAACATGTGCTTAGGTATCTTTATGGTAGAGTGGATTATGGGTTATGTTAGCATTGAGAATCACCCTCCGACTGCAAGAGGATAAGCCCAGTACCCATCAGAATTTTTGGTGGATGTTGGTTTTATGAGTGGAGGTCAAATGGACAAAACTTGGTACAAGAATGATTTTAATAGCAGAAACTGGAAAAGCAATGCACAGGGAAGTGAGGTCCTCATTAACTTCAATCATTGATTTGAGTTTAAGGGTGGGCAGAAGGAATACTTAGTGAGAAAGGTGGAAAAGTCTGCCATGGGCATCTGGCTTTCAAGAAGCTTCGTGAAGAAAAACTCAGGCTCAAGAGAACTCTTGAACTCAAGTTTCAGACATTGAAAAATGTCACAGCAGCATAATAATCAAACCTACATTATCATGCAACTACAACAACTCGACTGGATCCTCCATGCCCGAGCCTTTCGGCATAAGGGGAAATAAGGTAACAAGGAAGCACTACTATAATCAAACCTACATTACAATAGAACCACAACCCTCGACTGGATCCTCTATGCCCGAGTGTTTCAGCATAGTTTGAACAAAGAGATGAAAGAAGTTGACTTATATTAATGAGAAAGTATCAAGTTTGATACATAACCAGATAACAGTTATGGCATCAAAAATTACACAATAGGGAGATCGTCTCAACCATTTTATGACCATAACAAAATATTGAACTGATCTATTTATACTCAAATCAGTCCACAACTACCCGGGGTGTGATCTGGCCATTTCATTCAAAGCCTTTCTTCTGCGCCTTCTTCTGTCAGAATGAGTGTGTATCCTCTTGTCAGACGCAAATTCAGCTCAGCATGGGCCTATAAGAAAACTCATCCACCATGGTACCTTGGGCTGACAGCTCTATCTCCAAGCCAGACACTCCATGCCTTCTATTTATGGAGTGAGTCGAGGTTTCAACCACCACTCATTTTACATTAACTGATCCTTCATCGGAACCGGGATGAAGCTTAATGCCTGGGGGGCTTCCACGCGTTGCTTTAGGATTTGATGTTATATGAGCATGTGAATGTGGGGCCATCAAAGGCAGTTTGGATTCACACTGCTTTTGAGCCCGCAATCCACCACCTTCCGCCACGTAGCTCTTTTGCTATACCATGGTTTCAATTGCAGGACCACTCAAGAATTTTATCGTTTGAGCATGTTGCGTCCACGCAATGAAATGTGGTCATTGATCTGATCGCGATCTATGATCGAGGCACACCTGCTAAATTTAGCTTCATCGCTAAATTTTATCCACTGGACAACTTTAGGGTCATTCTAACCGTGCTTGGAGATGGTGCTACTTTGGCGTTGAACAAGAAGACTTCCTGGAGGATGATATGGTGTGGTGGCCTAACGTCACTATGCTGACGTGTCATGAAAAGAGAGGTGACACGTGTCACTTGGAAACAAGCAGATGATATTCCCAAAGGTGTCTGGACTGAGTGCTACGTATTTGAACTAATGACTGCCATGTACTTTGGCACTTCAGAGCTCGGGGGTGGTATGCATGTAGAGATGGAAATTTGAAGTGAACGACAATTGTCAATCTAGGAGGACACACAGCAGGGATCTGTTAACTCCGGGAGAAAACATTCTGGATAAAAATGGGAGAGAGGAGGCTGAAAATCCTGAAGCCTGAAGTCTCGAATCAAACTACCACCATTAGATTTGGATGGACACGCGGCGGCGATCTGTGGACTTAGGGAGAAAACTCTACGGATGAAAGTAAGAGGGGACGAGCTAAAACTCCCGAAGTCCAGATTCCCGAAGTAAATATTGATCGTCCGATGGAGAAGGACGTGTGGTGCTCGATCTGCAACTCCGGGGCTTCTGCCTAGCCACTAATCCTCGTGCAATTTTGACATGTTGAATACACGCGATCCATTGATCTAATCGCAATATACGATCTAGGAAAGCCCCACTTTTGTTGCCACGTGTCGCTCTTGGATGGACCATGCTTCCTGCTGTGAAGATCAACGACTCACGATTACTTCGGGAGTTCAGGCTTCAGGCCTCCTTAATGTTTAACTCTTACAATCCTTCGAAGTGTCAAATTCCCAAAGTGTGAGATATGGAACCACGTTTCCTCTTGATTTGGACGGTCGAGATTTACTTTGGGACCTTTAGGACTTCGGGGTTGTCGCCAATATCAATGGTCCTTGTTGGTTTGAGATCAATGGTCCACAATTATTTTTGGAGTTCGGGCTTCGAATCTTCGGGACTTTTCGATGAAAATCTCTTACAATCCTCTGAAGTGTCGAATTCCCGAAGTGAGAGATCTTCCTCCATGCGTCCTCTAGATTTGGACGGTCAAGATTTACTTCGGGAGTTTGGGCTTCAGGCCTTTGCTTCTTCTTGCTCGCACATCCTCCAAAGTAAATCTTTCGAAGTGTGAGATCCGCTAATGTGTGTCCTCATCTTTCAATTGATCTAGGTGGATATCGGTGGCCACCCACCTTTTCCAACTGGCTCAAAACAGTTTTCTGGCAATTTTGGCAATTTACTATTTTTAGCAGTTTTAACTTCTGAGGCCATTTTGAGGGACTAAATGAAGGTTTTTTCGGATCGATCTTTTAAATGATATCCAAAGTCATGATTGAGCTCCTAAAATGAATCTCCTCGATGATACCTTTCCAACAGGCTATCATACGCCTAAAATAGAGATCGTATGCAAAAGTTACGACCCCTGAAAGTTAATGTACTAACTTACCCAAATGGGGCCCACATGACTTTTAGCACTTCATCTCCTAGGGTTAGGTTTTTGGATGTCTAGGGTTTTGGGCATTCCTATTTATTGTAAAAAGGCCTTCAGATCCTCATTGTAATCATCTTCTTGTGAATGAGCGCAGCTGTCACATCTCTTCTCAGAGATAAGTCGCCATCATTCCAACAAGCTTGTTTTCACTGCATTTTACAGTTTCAGTTTATTTCCTTATTGAATAGAAAACCAGTTTTACTGTATCTCTGTTATTTTGTGTTAAGTACCTATTAATAATATGTATTCATTTCATTCCGCTCATAAAATCTGGATCAGTGGTATCAGAGCAGTTTTCTCTTTGTCGTCTAAATGCATGTCCCCAACAAGGTCGGAGTACAAAGAGTTGGGTCTCGAGCTTGTTTTTGTTGAGGACAAAATCTCTCGCACGCCCAAGAGACCTCTCATGGAAGGAGAAAATAAAGATGACAGGACAGGAGATCCTTTCAAATTGTTGATTGAGGAAGCCCTCACTCAACAAAGGAATGAGATGAGGAATAGTTTCGCGCAAATCCTTCGGCAGCTACCAACAGGCGACGCATATTCTTCGAGCGGAGGTGTCGTCCCCTTCAAGGTACAAATGAACTTCAATATTCCTATATTTAAAAGTCAGATAGACGCAAATGTTGTAGAAAAGTGGTTGAATCTACTAGAAGGGTATTTTTCTGTCCATAACTTTTCGAATAGAGAAAAGATTACTTTTGCGCTCCTCAAAGTTGCTCCCCATGTCAAAGATTGGTGGGAAACCTTCTGTGAGAAAAAGGAAATAGAGGAACCCTAATTATTTACAGTCATGGCCACATGGGAATCCTTCAAGGATGCTATTAAGGAACAATACTACCCTATCAGAAGTTATGACGACTTGTATACCAAATGGACCACACTGTGGCAAGAAAGAGACCAAACAGTGCCAAATTTCACAAATATCTTCCATACCTTGCGCACCAAGATGGGTATCAAATATTCGGAGCGACATCTGGTGCTCAAGTATCGTGGTGCTTTGGATAGATACATCCAGACCGAAATGGAATTTCTGCACATCTCATCCTTGGGCGCGGCCTACCGATATGCCGTCAAAATCGAGCAGAAGCTCAAACAAAGACGCAGCAATTTGGGCCTGGGAACCCCTCACAACAAAATCTAGGAAAGGGCAGCCCCAACCCACAAAACAAAGGATAGAGAAAATATGGACAGTATTAGGACAACCATTCCAAGTTGCAAGCAAAGAAGGACACTGGAAAGACAAAGAAAGATATCGAGAAGTGGTGCGACTTCCATAAGAGCCCTTGGCATAACATTGTTGACTGTTGCTCAAAGCAATCATTGGTGGCCGAAGTGAAAGACTATGAATTAGATGCGGGTTCTGACTCTGAGCCAGAACCAGAAAGGGGAAGATGGATCATTGATGCGGAACCCAGTGCCATCATTTCTACCACCAAGCTCCAGCTTGGTGAACCAAACGAGCCAGAAGAAGGAGAGCACCTCTTCCATTCACAGATGTGGGTAAAAGGCACCCCAATGCACTTCATCATTGATAGTGGTAGCCAGAAGAACCTCATCTCAGCAGAGGTTGTCAAGCGGTTGGCCCTGTCGACAACACCGCACCCACAACCCTACACCATTGGATGGCTCCACCAAGGAAGCGATCTCCGCGTCAGCCAACAGTGTCGACTGTTGTACAGCATCAAGCCCTTCAAAGACGAGGTATTGTGTGATGTTGCTCCTCTCGAAGTTTGTGATGTTCTTTTGGGACAACCTTATTTATGGAAACATCATGTTGTATATGAGTCTAGGCCTCATAGTGTTATTATTACTTTGAACAGGAAATTATATAGGATACCTAAGGTAGTCCCACCTATTGTTATTTTCTTAATCTCTGCTAAGCAATGCAGGAAGTTCATCTCTCAGACGGGGAAGTTTGTCTTCTTCATGATTCTCTCTCAGAATAAGCGAAAGATCACAGCCACATCTAGGGTCTCTGTGACCGACCTCTCCACACAACAAAAGAAAGTAGATAAGGTCATGGAAGAATACTCAAATATCTTCTCCTCACCTACCGGGGTACCTCTGCACTACCAGGTCAAGCACCTTATCGATCTGACCCCTAGCGCACCGCTGCCCAATGGGCCATTCTATCGCCACTCTCTATTAGAGAATGAGGATATCAAGTGATAGATCCAAGAACTTTTCCACAAGGGGCACATCCATCCCAGCTAATCACCTTACGGGAGCCCAATCATGTTGGTACAGAAGAAAGATGGAACATGGTGAATCTGCATTGATTACCGGGCTTTGAATAAAATTACAATCAAAAATCGGTACCCGATTCCCCAAATCGATGATGTCTTTGATCAACTCACGGGGGCCAAATACTTCCGTAAGACTAATCTGAATTCTGGCTACCACCAGGTCTCGATAGAATAGACAGATGTATGAAAGACCGCCTTCAAGTCAAAGGAAGGCCTTTTTGAATGGTTGGTCATGCCCTTTGGTTTGACAAATGCGCCAGCCACTTTCTTGAGGTTGATGGACGATATCCTATGACCATTCACCAATAATTTCATAGTGGTGTATCTGGATGACATTCTCATTTACAACATGACTTGGTCTGAACACTTGCAGCGTATTCAGCAGGTTCTGCACACCCTGCGACAGCACAAGCTATACGCCAACTTGGAAAAATGTTTCTTCGGCATGGACATGGTCCATTACCTGGGCTACATCATTGATTAGCATGGCGTACATGTGGATCGAGCCAAGATCCAAGTCATCTGTGACTAGCCAGCCCCAACCACACTCACTAAGCTTCAAAGCTTCTTGGTCCTTGCCAATTTCTACCGTAGGTTCGTGTTGGGATTCTCCCATATTACATGGGCCCTCAGCCAAATAACTAGGGGTGGTGGTAAGGAGAAATTTTTGTGGTGTCGGTCCCAACAACAAGCGTTCGATGATTTGAAGTAGCTCTTGTTCTCAACACCATTACTTTCACTCCCAAACCTACAACATCCCTTTGAGATCGATACATATGCTTCAGACTATGTTGTGGGCATCGTTCTCACTCAGCACGGCCACCCTGTGGCCTATCATAGTGAAACACTATCAGATGATGTCTGTAACTACCCTACTTATGACAAAGAAATGTAATCCATTATGCAAGCATGCCGTCAGTGGAGACACTACATTCTTGGGAAAGAGACAGTCATCCACACTGATCATAAGCCACTGCATTTCATGCAGACACAAGGAAAATTGCGGAATGACTGCCATCAAAATTGGTCCACATACTTGCAGCAATTCCACCTCAAAATCAAGTATAAAACAGGAAGCACCAGTCGCGTCGTTGATTGCCTCAGTAGACCACCAGTCATGTCACTCACCATGGTGATATACTTTTGCGACCATGAGACCTATGGATGGTCCCAACTCTATGAGATAGACCCGGACTTCACCACCACCTACCAAATGTTGGGGGGAAACGCAGTTGTCGATAATTTCCATCTTTAGGATGGGTTGTTATGTTGTATGGGCCATATCTGTGTTCCATCAAGAGAGTGAGCGAAGTTGATCTGGGAAGCCCACTACAGTTGGGTGGCAGGACACTTCGACGTCAAAAAGACAGTGGCGATGCTACAGAAACATTTCTACTGGCCGAAACTTCGATAAGAGGTCAGCAAGTATATCAGGTCCTGCACTGCCTACGCGATTGCCAAACCGACCACTAAAAAACAAGGCCTATACACCCCTCTTCCTACTTCTGACAGGCCATGGGAATCCATCTCAATGGACTACATGTCGGGACTCCTGTCGACCAAGCAGGGAAACGACTGTGTTTTCGTGGTTTTTGATCACTTTTCTAAGATGGCAATTTTGGTTGCCTACAAGAAGAACATCACAGCAGAGGCCACTCCCAAGCTCTTCTTTGAACAAGTCTGGGTACATTTTGGAATCCCACAAACCATTGTCTCAGATCGGGACAGTTGATTTCTCAGCACATTCTAGTCGAGCCTCTGGTCACTGCTAGACACCAAGCTCACCAAATCCACGGCCTTCCACCCTCAGACAGATGGCCAAACTGAGGTCGTAAATCGAATGATTGTGCATATCCTTCCCATGTATAATTCACAACACCCTCGCACATGGGATGAGAGCCTTCCCTATGTACATCATAGCTACAACCAAGCCCTACATAACTCAACCGGCCACAACCCCTTTCAGGTGGAGTTGGGATTCAAACCATTGTGTCCCATAGATGTTGCATTTCCCCTGGTGGTCACCTCGATCGACTCATCTCCTGCTCCAAATGAAGCTGGCAAATCCACCTGGTTCATTGAGCGGATCTAGCACATCCGCCAACAGGTTCAAGATATCCTACAAAAGTCCAATGACAAGTACAAACAGCGCCATGATCAACATCAGGTGCCACATAAGTTTCAAGTGGGCGACAAAGTTTGGTTGCACTTGCAGAAAGAACACCTTACAGGACCCCATCAGAAGCTTCGCCCACTCCATTATGTGTTGTACACAATCACCAAGGCCATGGGAGATAATGCTTTTCAGCTCAACATTCCTCCTTTCCTTGGTCTGCACCCAATGTTCAACGTGGATCTCCTTTGTCCTTATTTCCCACCATTATTGGATGCCTCAAAAGTAGCAGAACAGCTGACACCAACAGAGCTCAACCCCAACTACATACAACAGGCATCCAATGATCAGATTTTGGACACATGGATCAAGGGCACTCAACAGCAAAGGATCCAGCTTTATCGAGTCGTCAAAGCAGGGCAGCTCCTGCACCAAGGCAAGTGGCTCACCCGGGGCCAAATTCAGCAGAAATTTCCTCATCTGATGGGGGACCTCAACGCAATGGATACTATTGCTTCCTAAGGAGGGAGTATTGATCCAGGTGGATATCAGTGGCCACCCACCTTTTCCAACTGGCTCAAAACAGTTTTCTGACAATTTTGGCAATTTACTATTTTTAGCAGTTTTAACTTCCGAGGCCATTTTGAGGGCCTAAATGAAGGTTTTTCGAGATCGATCTTGTCAATAAAATCCAAAGGCATTATTGATCCCCCAAAATGAATCTCCCCGAAAATACTTTTCCAACGGGCTATCATACACCTAAAACGGAGATCGTATGCAAAAGTTACGACCCCGGAAAGTTAATGTATTAACTTACCCAAACGGGGCCCACATGACTTTTGGCGCTTCATCTCCTAGGGTTAGGTTTTTGGATGTCTAGGGTTTTGGGAATTCCTATTTATTGTAGAAAGGCCTTCAGAGCCTCATTGTAATCATCTTCTTGTGAATGAGCGCAGTCGTCACATCTCTTCTCAGAGATAAGCCGCCACCATTCCAGCAAGCTTGTTTCCGCTGCATTTTACAGTTTCAGCTTATTTCCTTATTGAATAGAAAACCAGTTTTAATGTATCTCTGTTATTTTGTGTTAAGTACCTATTAATAATATGTATTCATTATGTTCCGCTCATAAAATCCGGAGCATCAATGGCTTAGATTAACTTCAAGACTTCGGCTCCTCTGTCTAGTCGTTAATCCTTGCACTACTTTGAAATCACGATCGCCCAAGAGCCGTTGATATGAACTATTCATGGGATCTCCACCGTTGAAAATTGAGCCTACCTGCTTGCTTGTGTTTCAAGCCTAAAATGGACTGCTCTGAATGTTGCGTTTTGGGCTGATGGTTGCTTCTTATGCAAGCAAAATATTTGGACAGCTATTGTGACCCCTGACAACTTCATGTGATAGCATTGGCTCCACAGGGGATGGCATGCTCCCTGTGAGTTGCCAAGAACGCGTAGTTCCAGTGCCTTAGCTATTGGTTTGTGGAGTCGAGCTCAAATACATTTTGTTGAAGAAAATCAGCTTATATATACAGTATTCTACTTATAAAAGGAAAAAAAACACTTGTGCTCCAAAAGGAGATTATTTATGTACAATCCTATACTAACTAATTTTTTACAATGTGCTAGGTGAAATCAAACTTCCACCATAGCCACCCAGACCGCTTGGAGACATAAGTCTTCTTTTCACTGCAAATGATCCACAAAAGGTAAGGGAAGTATGACAGTAGAATGAAAACATGTTTTGGAACACTACCAATACCCCCAAATGATAATAAGATGAATAATTTTGCAAGCTCCAATGCTTTTGGAAAACTCAACTCCATATATAACCCCATAGGGTGATAAAATTTATAATAAGGAACACTAAACTGGTAAGAAATTATTTCCTTCATTGCATCATTGTTTACCTGTTGTTTGATGTCATCAGCATGTACAGGTAAGTATAGGATTGTTGCAAGTTGGCTAATCCTATGCGATATTTACTCATTTATAAGTGTTGAACATGAGATAAGTTGCACATTTAGCTCTTCCTTTTCTCCTTCATGGCTCTCCCAAGGATCAAATTCAAAATTATCATATACAGGAACCAAGGTACAAGGTTCCAAAGAAGCCATGAAGAGGCTATGCTCTTTTTCATCAGAATATTCAAAAGAGACATGTTGATTTTCATGAACATTTAAAACAACATATACATTTGATATGATGTCAGATGTTTCTGTGTTATTGTTAACATAATGAATATCATTCATCACCTCTTGATCTTCATGATAAATTTTTTCTTCTTCAGTGAATGATTCATCACAAATATGGCTTTCATGACTAGAAGAATCTTTATGAAGCAAAGAAAACTCATCACAACAGTTTTCATAAAGATACTCAGCTGAAAAATAATCTTTACAAAATGAATTGAAAGGTGCATGAAAACCTGTCAAAGAGGTGATGATTGCAATGGGAAGAGATCGACACCAATCATCAGCAATCCACTCTAATGAATACCTGAAAAGATTAATCTGAACATCTTCATGCACGATATGAAGTCGATGGATAAAATCATGAAAATCCATCAAATGTTCAGCCAGTACCTCCCACTCTTCTCCTCGAAATATGGGAAGGATACATTCCCAATCATCTCTACTAGGCATTGGATTAGGGAAACCAACTATCTTTGAAAAATCGTAGAAAGCATACCTCTGAGCTAAAATCTTGTCCATTTCAAACCAGTGGAGTCGCCAATATATTTTTGAACAATGGAGTCGCCATGGTGAAAGATAAGCAATCGGAATAATATGTCCAGCTTCAATTCACCATCTAAAACTGGATCTATTCGTTGTCGTTCTCCCAGGGAAGATATCTTCACTTTCGTCCCCGGCAACGGCGCCATTAATGTTAGCACTGAGAATCACCCTCCGACTGCAAGAGGATAAGCCCAATACCCATCAGAATGTTTGGTGGATGTTGGTTTTATAAGTGGAGGTCAAATGGACAAAACTCAGTACAAGAATGATTTTAATCACAAAAATTGGACAAGCAATGCACAGGGAAGTGAGGTCCTCATTAACTTCAGTCAGTGATTTGAGTTTAAGGGTGGGCAGAAGGAAGACTTGGTGAGAAAGGTGGACAAGTTTTCCATGGGAATCTGGCTTTCAAGCAGCTTGGTGAAGAAAAACTCAGGCTCAAGAGAACTCTTGAACTCAAGTTTCAAACACTGAAAAATGTCACAGCAGCATAATAATCAAACCTACATTATCATGCAACTACAACAACTCGACTGGATCCTCCATGCCCGAGCCTTTCAACATAAGGGGAAATAAGGTAACAAGGAAGCTAACTAAAACTGGTCACATCACTACTGTAATCAAACCTACATTACAATAGAACCACAACCCTTGATTGGATCCTCCATGCCTGAGTGTTTCGGCACAGTTTGAACAAAGAGATGAAAGAAGTTGACTTCTATTAATGAGAAAGTATCAAGTATGATACATAACCAGAGAATAGTTCTGGCATCAAAAATTACACAGTAGGGAACTTGGCTCAACCATTTGATGACCATAAAAAAATCTTGAACTGATCTATTTATACTCAGATCAGTCCAAAAATACCAGGGGTGTGATCTGGCTATTCCATTCAAAGGATTTTGTGCGCCTTCTTCTGTCAGACTATGCGTGTATCCTCCTGTCAGACTCAAGTTTAGCTCAACATGGGCTTATAAGAAAACTCATCCACCGTGGTACCTCGGGCTGATAGCTCTGTCTCCACGGCCAGACCTTCCACGCCTTCTATTTATGGAGTGAGTCGAGGTTTCAACCACCACTCCTTTTTCATTAATTGGTCCTTCATCGAGATCGGGATGAAGCTTAATGCCTAGGGAGATGCCACATGCAGCTTTCGGATTTGATGTTATATGAGCATGTGATTGCAGGGCCGTCAAAGGCGGTTTGGATTCACACCGCTTTTGAGCCCGCAATCCACCACCTTTCGCCACATATCTTTTTCACTATACCATGGTTTCAATTGCAGGACCACTCAAGAATTTTATCGTTCGAGCATGTTGCGTCCCCGCAATGAAACGTGGGCATTGATCTGATCGTGATCTGCGATCTGCAATCTGGGTGCACCTGTTAAATTTAGCGCCATCGCTAAAGTTTCTCCGTCGATCAACTTTAGGGTCATTCTAACCGTGCTTGGAGATGGCGCTACTTTGGCACTGAACAAGAAGACTTCCCAGAGGATGATATGACGTGGTGTCCTGACGTCACTACTCTGACGTGTCATGAAAAGAGAGGTGACACATGTCACTTGGAAACAAGTGGATGATATTCCCAAAGGTGTCTGTACTGAGTGTCATGTATCTCAACCGATGACTTCCACGTACTTTGGCACTTCAGAGCTCGGGGGCGATATGCATGTAGAGCTAGAGCTCCGAAGTGAACGACGACCATCGATCTGGGAGGACATGCGACAGGGATCTGTTAACTCCGGGAGAAAACATTATGTATGAAAACGAGAGTGAGGAGGCTAAAACTCCTGAATCCCAAAGTCACGAATCAAACTAACACCATTAGATTTGGATGGGCAACGATCTGTGGACTGCGGGAGAATACGCTTTGGATGAAAGCAAGAGGAGAGGAGCTAAAACTTCTGAAGTCTGGATTCCTGAAGTAAATATTGACCATCCAATGGAGAAGGATGTGTGGCGCTTGATCTGCAACTCCGGGGCTTCTGCCTAGCCACTAATCCTCGTGCAATTTTGACATGTCGAATACACGTGAGTCGTTGATCTGATCGCAATCTACGATCAAGAAAAAACCCACTTTTGCTGCCACATGCCACTCTTGGATGGACCTTGCTTCCTGCTGCAAAGATCAACGACTCACGATTACTTCGGGTGTTCGGGCTTCAAGCCTCCTCAATGCATAGCTCTTACAATCCTTCGAAGTGTCGAATTCCTGAAGTGTGAGATTTGGCGCCGCATGTCCTCTTGATTTGGACGATCGAGATTTACTTCGAGACCTTTAGGACTTCAGGGCTACCACCAAGATCAATGGTCCTTGTTGGTTTGAGATCAACGGTCCACAATTATTTCAGGAGTTTGGGCTTCGACTCTTCAGAACTTTTCAATGCACAGCTCTCACAATCCTCTAAATTGTCGAATTCCTGAAGTGAGAGATTTGCCTCCACGCATCCTCTAGATTTGGACGGCCGAGATTTACTTCGGGAGTTCGGGCTTCGGGCCTTTGCTTCTGCTTGCTCGCACAATCCTCTGAAGTAAATCTTCCGAAGTGTGAGATCTGTTGACGCGTGTCGTCAGCCTTCAATGGCCCATATTTACTTTGGGACTTCTAGTCGCTAATCCTTGTGCTACTTTGAAATCCCAATCGCCCAAGAGTCATTGATCTGGACTATTCATGGGATCTCCTCCGTTGAAAATCGATCCTACCTGCTTGCTTGTGTTTCAGGCCTGAAATGGACTGCTATGAATGTTGCGCTTTGGGCTCATGGTTGCTTCTTGTGCAAGCAAAAGATTTGGACAACTGTTGCGACCCCTAACAATTTCATGTGATAACAACTTGGACTATCTGAGAGGGGATGGAGTTCGATTGCTGGGCTATACTGATTCAGATTGGGCTGGATGTGTCAATGATAGGAAGAGTACTTCTGGATGTTGCTTTAGATTGGGCTCAACAGTGGTGTCTTGGTTCAGTCAGAAGAAAACGTCAATGGCTTTGAGTTCTACAGAGGCTGAGTATATGGTTGTCAGTCAGGCCAGTTGTGAGGCCATTTGGCTTCGCAAGTTGCTGGTGGGATTATTTGGTGTGCACTTGAGACCCACTAT
>JASDQU010100183.1:795315-806684 GCA_032191745.1 Picea mariana
CAAACATATTATTTTCATTGTGGGTTTTTCTTTGACCATAATCATGTGACGATCACATGTCAAAATGCAAAATTGTCTCCAACTCCAAAAGAAATAGCTCAAAATCCCTCTTAGAAGAAGGAAGCATAAATGGGTAACCATGGGTGGAACAAATTAAGACTCTACTAGACTCAATATAGACCCAATCCTTGCTCCTTTAACAACTACAATTGTTATTATAATGTTTAAGAGTATTGATGAAGACTATGCCATTCATATAAATGATGTGGCAACTCTCCTCCCATTGCCATTGATATAAATGATGTGGCAACTCTCCTCCCATTGATAAGTCTCTCTAGAAATAAGTAGAGGAGATATGAATTAGATTTATCAGATTTGAAAGGATATCTAATTCATTGTTTTCAATTAACATAAAAAAGTAATTAATTATGATATACACACGAATAATAAGCAATAATAAGGTTACATAGGTCTATGTTGTTGACTATAAGTTATACATAGAATAATATTGGCAAACCAAATAGTTTTTAAGTCCTCCCATTGTTATTATACCTTTTCTACAATTTCACTAGCAATGCAAAAAAAAAAACCTTAGCTCCAGTAGATAAAATGCCCTAGAGAACTGGTATAGTACCTATCATCATTAATGTCTCATACAAACATATTTTTCTTGATTCCTTATTGTCAAAGGTTGCGACCTCGCATCCCAATTCATATAGTATTTCCAATTAACATGATTTTTATGAAGGCATATAATTGTTCTTCACGTGCATATTCTCTCTCTTCCATTGTTTGAACTTTTCCTCCTCTACCAATAAATTATCTGCAACATTGTCAAGTTAACAATTTATTTCCATGAGAGACCTGTTGATTCCATGAAAGAAAGCATGGTCCTTTCCCGAACCATTATTTTCATCCATCCTATTATCTATGTTACGTTGGGATGTTTCCAACTACTATAGAATATAATATTTTCTATTTTGAAGGTCCTTGCACTTAATTCATCAACATATTAGGTTTGTATTTTTAGAAACCAAGATTCAAGTGTAATGGAAGATTTATGCGCCATGTCTCTTATAAATTTAAAATTCCAGTTTTTTCTGACTCCTGCTATTTGAATTAGTTGTAATTCCAAGAAATTTTGTATCTACAACATGCTACAAATCCCTATTTTTAGTGACTACAAAGTTACCCTATTTTCTAAAGTGTTTTCAGCATGCTATGGTCCCTGTTTTCAGTGGCACAAAACTAAGTTTTTCGAAGTGTTTTTATCATGCTATCGATCCCTATTTTCAGTGCCTACAGAACCCTATTTTCTAAAGTGTTTTCAGCATGTTACAGATCCTTGTTTTTAATGGATACAATGCCTTGTTTTATGAAATACCATTTTCAGTGGTTATGGATCCTATTGTTTGTGGTAGCAGAACACTATATCGATGAAGGTACAATCATTGATACTTTCATATAAACATAAGCTTCTAAATTGATTAACGATTTTGGAAAAATGAACCAACAAGAAAGTTGGAAAACTTGATTAAAAAATCATTAGGATAAGTAAACCACCATTATATCATGAGACATTTATGTTTTCCTAAATGAGTAAGATTTGTAAGTTGTTACCTAGGAATTGTATAACATTTAGATTATGAAACTTTTGTTAAGATTTAGAAGTACTCCTAGTCTAATATGTATGCTCATTGAATAAATGTACTTAAATTATTTCCTTGTTTACTTAAAATGTTACAAGCAGCTGGAAATCCCTTGATGAATGAGGCAATGCATGTCAATTATTTGTTGATTGATATTAGCTAAATTTAGACTCTTAATTGATGTCTAAATTTAGTTTTGAAGAAAACAAGATCTACAATGAGAATGTTATCGGTCTTGCATATACTACATTGCATTGTTCAAAGCAAACAAGAAGGCTCTAAATGTGGTTATTTGATACAAAAAATTGTAGCATCGGTTATTGGACATTTGTTCGACATTTAATGCAATTCCATGTCACTTTTTCACCATTTGTTTGACGTCAAAGATTCAACATTTACGTTTCTTAGATGTATGATATTCAATGTATAATGCTTCTTTAATGCATTTGAAAATATGGAATTCAACTTGTAGTTGACATTTCTAATGTTGACCTGATGTTGATACAATGTGTGTTAACCAATGAATAATGGGCATGAAATGAAAGCTTTTAATGTGGTTATGGTCAGTTATTCAACATGTAGTTGACATTCCAGAAGTAGAATTTGTGACACTGCAAGCTCGACGCCAATTCGACATTAAAATTATTCATGTTCGACCTTTGTTCAACATTTTAAACATCTATTTCACATCAAATTTTGAGCCCAAATGTAGTCGTGTTACAAAGGATATCAATATTTTAGTGTACAAATCTAATCCTAGGGAGAGAGGTGAGAGAGAAATACTATGAGCAAGAACATAAAAGATCCAACTTATTTAGTTATATAGATCCTTAATCAACACTAAGAAGATGCAATGTCTTCTAAATAGCCATAACCTTTTATTTAGTGGAAAATCAGAAACATTCATAGGATTACAGAGAGGGAGGATTGAGCACAATCTTAAATTACATGATAACAAAATGGATACAATGCTACATTGGCATGAGAATTTTTCATTCCCTTTGAGCCTCTAATATTGTGTAAGCCTATAACCTCCTACGCAACATTAGAGAAACTAACTTAAACATGTCTCATGTAGAAATAATGATGAAATAGTTGATTTAGATCTCCCATGAAATCCAACTAGATGCATCCTTCATTAAATTACATATGCTGAAAATATATATGTGGCAAGTGCATTTTCATTTTTTATTTGATTATAAACCTTAGGATGATGTTCCATTAAAAGTTTGTGAAGCTCTTAAATCCTCCAATTATAATCAAAGTGTCCTCTAAAAAACTTTTTTGGTTTTATTATCGAAAAATTAATTAAAAATCAATTAAATATCAAAAATGATCTTGAATGGAAAAAACATCTATATGCAAAGATACAATTGCATTATGTTCAAATAGAATTCTTTAATATTGTTATTTCAACTAATATCATCACAAAGATCATGACTAATATTTTTTTTACTCGGAAAAAGCAGTTGCCTTGCTATTCAATTTGAATCTAAGGCAACTTTCCAATATATATAGGCTCGAAGCCATTACAACAAACTCATTATGAGTTTTATTCATGTCATTTATGGGAATTGTGTTAAAAATTGTTAAAAAGTACCTAGGAAAGTGTTTCTCATCACCTAGGTGCCTAGGAGGTGGGAAAGTGCCTAATGTGGACCCTTATCAGTTAATTTATGAGATATAAATTAAAATGTTACTTTATGACTTAAGTGAAGGGGGTGAGTGAATGGACACTCAATCTCAACCACTCATCTAATCCAATCTCAATCATTGGATTATGAAACCCCTCACATTCCCTCATTGAGTCGACTAGGGTAAGGGAGGCACCCTCCATCTTCATTCCTGATGAGCATTTGGAGAAGGTTGAGAGAGAGAGGTCAAGCTTTGGAGAAAGAGAAGTCTTCTTGTAGAGCTAGAGGTATGATTTCCAAGGCAGCAAGGTAGCATGCAAATCGAGGAAAGAGTACATCATATTTCAGAGGTCATACAGTACATATTTCTAGAGGTCGTACTATTGTTTGTATGCACAGAAATCGAGGGAGACTAGCAAATAAGTTTCTGAGGATTTTGGAACGCATTCTAAGGCTGCCATAATATATTTCCTTGCACAAAAATTGATGTGATTGTTGGACACAATTTTATGAAGTGATTTTTGTACTGTCCGTATAGTTAAAGGCACAGAAAGCGAGGGTCGTACTGTTCATATTTTTCTGGGCACGTTTTTCAAGGAGATTGGCATTGTTTTCAAGGAAAAAGCTTGGGACAAACTTGAGATAATTTTGTGAAGTTTTGTTGATAATATTTCAACTGTAAAAGAAATTTTCTCTAAGCTCTGAAATAATAAAAATTCCCTCTCTCACTAGTTTTCCCCTTGTGGGTTTTTCCAGGGTCAAGTTTGACCAAAAATTATTTGTGTCTATAATTTTCTGAGCTATTGTGTTGCTAGTAGAAATTTGTTTCTACATTTAAAGATGTTCAGAATCCTCATGTTTCATTTCTGATAACTGTTTACATGATGAGTATTTTGTTGTTGTCATAAAACTAGGTTTTGGGTATTTAACAATGAATTGTCTCAGTGAGACTTGAAACTAGGTGGGGTCTAAAAATTTACATGGTATCAGAGTTGAGTTGAAGACAAGTGCATATCTAAATCAACAATACAGAGAGTGGGATAGAAGATACTTCACTAGACAGATTTTTGGAATTTTTATTTTCAACTGAGAAGGGTCAATGGCTACTAGTTTAAGGGTTGAGGACAGACTTGATGGGGTAGTCAATTTTGGTGCCTGGAAGGAGAGAATGATTTTGATTCTGCATGAGAGTGAGTTATGGGACATTGTTGAGAAATCCACAACAAACCCATTAACAACACCTACAGATGCTACTCTTCTAGTAGCTTATAACAAGAAGAGTATCAAAGCTAAAAGAATCATCATTGTTGCCATCAAGGACCATTTGATTCCTCATGTGACAGGGAAGACAAATTCCTATGAGATGTGGGAGTCCTTGACGAAGTTGTATCAAAGTACAAATGAGAACTGGAAGATGGTTTTGAGAGAGAAACTAAAAAGCATTAGAATGACCAAGGATTAAAATGTGGTCACATATCTTACCAAGCTGACACAAGTGAGAGATGAACTTGGAGTTGTTGGGGAGGCCATTGTTGACAGTAAACTTATGAGGACTAGATTGAATGGGGTGACCAAACAATGGGTTGTTTTTGTTGAGGGAATTGTGGTTAGGGAGAATCTTCCCAAGTGGGAACGTCTTTGGGATGACTTTGTTCAGGAGGAAACCTGGAGAGGTTATGTGCATGGAAGTTCATCTACTGGTAATGATGAGGAGAATGTGGCTCTTGTTGCTAACAACAAGAATAAGTTCAAAAAGGGTCCTAAGGGAGGAAACAAACCGAAGAGTGAAGGAAAGAAGGACATGAGAAAATTCAAGTGCTTTGCATGTCAAAAGTTTGGGCACTATGCAGGACAGTGTCCTAATAAGAAGAAGAAGCAAGCAGCAGCTTCAGTAGAGGTGGAGGATTTTTCCACCAAGTTCCAGAAGGATTTTTCTTTAGTGGTGTGTCTTTCCACTATAGCCACACATTCTAGTGTTTTGTATATAGATATTGGTGCCTCCCACCACATGACAAGTGGTCATGAGAATTTGATAGATCTTACAGAGATTGGTGATCTTGAGGTGGTGCTTGGAGATGACCGGGTGGTAAAGGCAGTTGGTAGTGGGACAGTATCATTTCAGAAGGAGTCTCAACCTCCCATGTTGTTGAGAGATGTCATATATGTTCCTATCTTGAAGTAGAACTTGATTTCGGTTTCTACTATTGAGGAGAGGGGATATGAGGTGTTGTTTCATGATGGACATGTGCTTCTATTTCCCAAGGGGTCTAGTATCACTTCGGCCAAAGTGATTAGGACTTGAGATGAGAATATGTACAAGATCAAGTTTCAGCCAGTTAGTGCATTGTATCATACTACCAACAGCAGTGATCTTTGTGAGCTATGGAATCAAAGGATGGCCCATTTGCATCATGGGGATCTAAGGATACTGAGAGAGATTAAGTACAAAGCAACAGGACTTGGGCAAGGGGTGTGCTTTGGAAAATTACACCAAGACTTCTTTTCCAAGCAGTGACAACAAAGTAGCAGGTATACTTGATCTAATTCATTATGATGTATGTGGTCCTATGTCTTCTTCATATTTGAGTGGTTTTTTGTACTATGTCATATTCATTGATGAATTCTCTCGAAATTCTTAGATTTTCTTCATGAAGACCAAAGGATAGGTCTTCAATCGGTTCTAGGAGTTCAAAGCTCTTGTGGAGAACCAGACTGGGAGGAAAATCAGAGTACTAAGGAAAAATAATGGGGGTGAGTATACCTCCAAGGAGTTTAATGAATTTTGTGCAGGAGAGGGCATCTAGAGAGAGTTGATTGTTCCTTACAACCCACATCAGAATGGGGTTGCTCAGGGGAAGAACAGGGCCATAGTTGGGGCTGCGAGAGCCATGTTGCATGATCATGGATTTCCACTCTTTCTTTGGGCTAAGGCATGTTACATTGCATTTTATCTGCAGAACAGGAGTCCACACAGAGCATTAGGGGATAAGACTCTCGAGGAGGCTTTCTCTGGGAAGAAGAATAAGGTTGGGAACTTTAGGATTTTTGGGTTCCTTACATATTCACATGTCCCTTCTAAGAAGAGGAAAAATCTAGAGCCCACAGTAGAAAAGGGGATTTTTGTTGGGTATAGCGATAATTCAAAGGATTTCCGCATACACATCCCTTCCTTGAGGAAGGCAGTTTTGAGAAGGGATGTGAGATTTGAGGAGGATAGATTCTTTAGGAAGTCATGAGGGACTGAGAGGGGTGAGAATTCAACACCTAGATTCAGGTGAGTCCATAATAGACTTCAATGACATAGAGTTCAGGACCACCAGATTCGGTGATGACTGGTCCACGGGTTACAGGAACACAAATGTCAGGATCACAGGTTATTGGTCCTCATGTTTCAGGATCGAGTGCTCCAAATTTTGCTTCAGGTTCACAGTTTTCAGGTGATGAGGTTAAACCCCAGGCAGGCTGTAAGGGAGAGTAAACCTCCTAAGATATTTTCCAGTTACATTGTGATGGTGAGCAACATTAGGGATTCTAGCCTTCCACTTTTGAGGAGGCTACTGGAAGACAAGTTTGGAGAGATGCCATGATGGAAGAGTACAGATCCATCATGAAGAATGATGTTTGGGAGATTGTTCCTAGACCTGAGGGGAAGTCATTGGTGACTTCTAGGTGGCTCTACAAACTCAAGTATGTTTCATATGAAAAAATTGAGAAGTACAACGCTTGTTTTGTGGCTCAGAGGTTCTCACAGGTTGAGGGAGTTGACTATGATGAGACCTTCTTTCTGGTTTCTAGATATACCTCAATCATGGAAGTGATCTTTATTGCAGCAGAGATGGGTTGGAAGATCCATCAGATGGATGTAAAGACCGTATTTCTAAATGGTCTCATACAGGAGACCAATGTCTACATTGAGAAGCCATTGGGTTTTGAGTTGCAAGTGAGAGAGTCTCATGTGTGCAGACTGAAGAAGGCATTGTATGGGCTGAAACAAGCTCCAAAAGCTTGGTATTCTAGGATTGATGCCTACTTGCAGCAGTTGGGCTTCAAGAAGAGTGAGGAGTTTCCCAACCTGTACTTCATTGTGGTTGGAGAGGATCTTCTCATACTCTTGTTATATGTTGATGATGTTTTCATTACAGGGGTTGAGAGACTCATTACTAGCTACAAGGAGAGCCTTGCTTCAGAGTTCGAGATGACAGATATTGGACTGATGCATTATTTTTTGGGATTGGAGGTTTAGCAGGAGCCTAGGCACATCTTTCTGGGATAGGGGAAGTATGCTTGTGAAATTCTGAGGATATTCCAGATGGAGAATTGTAGGCCCATGACCACACCCATGATTACTAACTGGAAGAAGCTCCATGCTTCTGAGTCGCAGTTGGTTGATCCCACTTTATATCATCATTTGATCGGTTCATTGATGTATTTGGTCAACACCAGACAAGATATTTGTTTTGTTATCAACACTCTTAGTCAGTTTATGGTGGAGCCTAGGAGAGTGCATTGGGTGGTAGCAAAACATGTGCTCATGTATCTTTATGGTAGAGTGGATTATGGCTTGTGTTAGCACTGAGAATCACCCTCCGACTGCAAGAGGATAAGCCCAGTATCCATCAGAATTTTTGGTGGATGTTGGTTTTATGAGTGGAGGTCAAATGGACAAAACTCAGTACAAGAATGATTTTAATTGCAGAAACTAGAAAAGCAATGCACAGGGAAGTGAGGTCCTCATTAACTTCAGTCATTGATTTGAGTTTAAGGGTGGGCAGAAGGAAGACTTAGTGAGAAAAGTGGACAAGTCTGCCATAGGCATCTGGCTTTCAAGCAGCTTAATGAAGAAAAACTCAGGCTCAAGAGAACTCTTGAACTCAATTTCCAGACATTGAAAAATTTCACAGCAACATAATAATCAAACCTACATCATCATGCAACTACAACAACTCGACTGGATCCTCCATGCCCGAGCCTTTCGGCATAAGGGGAAATAAGGTAACAAGGAAGGTGACTAAAATTGGTCACAGCACTACTGTAATCAAACCTACATTACAATAGAACCACAACCCTTGACTGGATCCTCCATGCCCGAGTGTTTCGGCATAGTTTGAACAAAGAGATGAAAGAAGTTGACTTCTATTAATGAGAAAGTATCAAGTTTGATACATAACCAGATAACAGATTTGGCATCAAAAATTACACAGTAGGGAGATCAACTCAACCAATTGATGACCATAACAAAATATTGAATTGATCTATTTATACTCAGATCAGTCCACAACTACCAGGGGTGTGATCTGGCCATTCCATTCAAAGCCTTTCTTCTGCGCCTTCTTCTATCAGAATGTGTGTGTATCCTCCTGTCAGACGCAAATTCAGCTTAGCATGGGCCTATAAGAAAACTCATCCACCATGGTACCTCGGGCTAACAGCTCTATCTCGACGGCCAGACCCTCCACGCCTTCTATTTATGGAGTGAGTCAAGGTTTCAACCACCACTCCTTTTTCATCAACTGGTCCTTCATCAAAACCAGGATGAAGCTTAATGCCTAGGGGGCTTCCACGCATTGCTTTAGGATTTGATGTTATATGAGCACGTGATTGCGAGGCCATCAAAGGCGGTTTGGATTCACACTACTTTTGAGCCCGCAATCCACCACCTTCTGCCACGTAGCTCTTTCTCTATACCATGGTTTCAATTGCAGGAAAACTCAATAATTTTATCGTTTGAGCATGTTGCGTCCCCGCAATGAAACATGGTCATTGATCTGATCGCAATCTGTGATCGAGGTGCACCTGCTAAATTTAGCGCCATCGCTAAATTGTATCCACCGAACAACTTTAGGGTCATTCTAACCGTGCTTGGAGATGGTGCTACTTTAGCATTGAACAAGAAGACTTCCCAGAGGACGATCTGGCATGGTGGCTTGACATCACTACGCTGACGTGTCATGAAAAGAAAGGTGACACATGTCACTTGGAAACAAGCAGATGATATTCCAAAAGGTGTCTGGACTAAGTGCCACGTATCTGAACTAATGACTTCCATGTACTTTGGCACTTCAGAGCTCGAGGGTGGTATGCATGTAGAGATGGAAATTCGAAGTGAACGACGACTGTCGATATGGGAGGACACGCAGCAGGGATCTTTTAACTCCGGGAGAAGACATTCTGGATGAAAATGGGAGCAAGGAGGCTGAAACTCCCGAAGCTCGGAGTCCCGAATCAAACTACCACCATTAGATTTGGATGGACACACGGCGGCGATCTGTGGACTTATGGAGAAAACACTCCGGATGAAAGTGAGAGGGGAGGAGCTAAAACTCCCGAAGTCTAGATTCCCAAAGTAAATATTGATCGTTCAATGGAGAATGACGTGTGGCACTCAATATGCAACTCGAGGGCTTTTTCCTAGCCACTAATCCTCATGAAATTTTGACATGTCGAATACACACGAGCCGTTGATCTGATCACAATATATGATTTGGGAAAGCCCCACTTTTGTTGCCACGTGCCACTCTTGGATGGACCATGCTTCCTGCTGTGAAGATCAATGACTCAGGATTACTTCGGGAGTTCGGGCTTCGGGCCTCCTCAATGTGTAGTTGTTACAATCCTTTGAAGTGTCAAATTCCAAAAGTGTGAGATCTGGCGCCGCGTGTCCTCTTGATTTGGATGGCCAAGATTTACTTTGGGACCTTTAGGATTTCGAGGCTGCCACCAATATCAATGGTCCTTGTTGGTTTGAGATCAATGGTCCACAATTATTTTGGGAGTTCGGGCTTCAAATATTCGGGACATTTCAATGAAAATCTCTTACAATCCTCTGAAGTGTCGAATTCCCAAAGTGAGAGATCTGCCTCCACGCGTCCTCTAGATTTGGACGGTCAAGATTTACTTCAGGAGTTCGGAGTTCGGGCTTCGGACCTTTTCTTCTTCTTCCTCGCACAATCCTCCGAAGTAAATATTTCGAAGTGTGAGATCCTCTAACATGTGTCCTCATCCTTCAATTGATCCAGGTGGATATTGATGGCGACCCACCTTTTCCAACTGGCTCAAAACAGTTTTCTGGCAATTTTGGCAATTTACTATTTTTAGCAGTTTTAACTTCTGGGGCCCTTTTGAGGGCCTAAATGAAGGTTTTTGGGGATCGAGCTTCTCATTTATATCAAAAGGCATGATTAAGCCCCTAAAATGAATCTCCTCAAAGATACCTTTACAATGGGTTATCATACGCCTATAACGGAGATCGTATGCAAAAGTTATGACCCCAGGAAGTTAATGTACTAACTTACCCAAACGGGGCCCACATGACTTTTGGCGCTTCATCTCCTAGGGTTAGGTTTTTGGATGTCTAGGGTTTTTGGCATTCCTTTTTATTGTAAAAAGGCATTCAGATCCTCATTGTAATCATCTTCTTGTGAATGAGCGCAGTTGTCACGTCTCTTCTCAGAGATAAGCCGCCACCATTCCAACAAGCTTGTTTTTGCTGCATTTTACAGTTTTAGTTTATTTCCTTATTGAATAGAAAACCAGGTTTACTGTATCTCTTTTATTTTGTGTTAAGTACCTGTTAATAATCTGTATTCATTTCGTTCCACTCATAAAATATGGATCAGTGGTATCAGAGCAGTCTTCTCCTTGTCGTCTAAATGCATGTCCCCAACGAGGTTGGAGTACAAAGAGTTGGGTCTCGAGCTTGTTTCTCTTGAGGAAAAAAGCTCTCGCACGTCCAAGAGACCTCTCATGGTAGGAGAAAAGAAAGATGATGGGATATGAGATCCTTTCAAATTGTTGATTGAGGAATCCCTCACTCAACAAAGGAACGAGATGATGGATAGTTTCACGCAAATCCTTCGATGGCTACCAACAGGAGACGCATATTCTTCGAGCAGAGGTATCACCCCCTTCAAGGTACAAATAAAATTCGATATTCCTATATTTGAAAATCATATAGACGCAGATGTTGTAGACAAGTGGTTGAATCTACTAGAAGGGTATTTTCTGTCCATAACTTTTCGAATAGAGAAAAGATTACTTTTGCGCTCCTCAAAGTCGTTCCCCATGTCAAAGATTGGTTGGAAACCTT
>JASDQU010100184.1:0-39485 GCA_032191745.1 Picea mariana
GGGCCTTTAGCCCCTTCTTCCCACAAGACAAGATGTACCCTGGATGGTCATCCTAATGGCCAGACTAGGGGAATGGGATGGATGAGCGGGGTTTTAATATGAAAAAGTGATAATATGAGGGGAGCGGATGATGGTTCTGCAAACCCCCCTTGGTGGCTAACCAAAACCCATGAATACCAACTTGCTAAGCTACCCCATCAACTACCCCAACAATGGTCAAGTGGATTAGTGTAAGATCCAAGAAGTTATCTGAAATGAAAGAGATCTAATGCATACATAAGAAGGTTATAATGATCAAATGTGACACATACCATGATACCTCGGACCAATTACCTCATGGAGCAAGAGCCTTTTCTGATGCAAGTCCAGACCGGTAGTGATGGAGGCTGGTACTACTGACAGGACAAGTCTGGCTGAGAAGAAGAAAAGATGGGCCCTCAAGGGCCATGCTCAAGTCAATCCGCTCTCGTGCTCCATGTCTGGGATCATGTGGGCCTCGAGACATGATCTCCTAGTTATCCCTAGATATCGGGGATAACATGTCACAAACTTGTTGAGGTTTAGGCTGTTCAACAAGTCGAGATACATGAGAGGAAGATGTGCAGAATGAATCTTTCCAATTTTCTGTAGCCTTATCAACCTGCTTCTATTGAATAGAATGTGCTTGGGGCAATAATGTAGTGGTTGTAGTGTCCTTTTGTTCTCCTTTTGAACAGATTGTGAAGAAGCTAAATTTTGCAGTATGAGATACTACCTTGTGACACTTTTTAGGTGGAATAGTAGTCTGAACTACCTCTGGTATTCTATAGAGATGACCCCCCAAAGTAACAATGACACTACGGAGTCGAGACACATAAACAACATGGTGTCTCCACATATATGGTTGGCCCAAGAGAACATCACAGACATCCAATGGGGCAACATCACATAATACCTCATCCTTGAAGGGTTGGATGTTGTATGACAATCAACACTGTTGGTTGACATAGAGATCTCTTCCTTGCTGAAGCCACCTGATTTTGTATGGTTGCGGGTGTGGTGTTGTGGAAAATCCCAACTATTTGATGACCTCTGTTGAGATGAGGGTTTTATGGCTTCCGCTATCAACAATAAAATGCAGCGAGTTCCCCTTCACCTAGAATGAAAAAGGCGCTCCCCCTCTTCTGAGTCTTTTGGTTCTTTTGGTTGAATTGCTACGGTCACAACAATAGAAAGGGGGTCTATGTTGATGAAATATCTTTACCAGTATTTTCATAATCAAATTCAAAATCAGGATTTGGCTCCTTGTCTTCGATATCTTCCACCAATGACTGTTTTGAGCGACATTCATCAGTGTTGTTCTAGGGGCTTTTATGGAAATCGCACCATTTTCCAATGTCCTTCTTTGTATTTCCATGAACCTTCTTTTCCTGTGGCTTGGACTGGTTTTTAGGAGACTTCTTGTTAGGGCTTTCTTTGTCATACTTTGGTTGTTGTGGATTTGCAGACCCAAAATCTCATTTTTTATGGAGCTTAAATTTCTACTCGATTTTAACAGCATATCGACAGGCAGCACCGAGTGATGAGATGTCCCAAAAATCTATTTCAGTCTAGATGTATCTATGTAGAGCCCCATGGTATTTCAAAACCAAATTTCGCTTAGAGTCTTTGATACCCATCTTGTTGCACAAGGTATGGAAGGTATTGGTGAACCCGAAACTTCTTGGCCCCTCTTTTCCACAGTGTGGTCCATCTCATGTACTGGTGCTCATAGTTTCCAACAGGGTAATATTGCTCCTTTACCGCATCCAGAAAAAAATCCCAAGTGGGATCAACCCCATATATTCCAGACTCCTTTGTGGAACTTTGCTCCCAGTAAGTTTCCCACCAAGGTAATCTTTCCTTTGTCGAAAAAATTGTGAACAGAGAAATAACCTTCTAGTAGAGTTAACCATTTTTCTAGGGCTTCTGCATCAATCTGTCCTTCAAATACAGGAATATCAAAATTAACTTATACTTTGAAAGGTGAGGTGCCTCCAAAGTGGCTACTTGATGAAGATGCACCTGTTGCTATTGGCAGGCGTTGAAGGATGTGGGAAAAATTCTCCATCATTTCATCCCTCTGTCGCGTGAGAGCTTACTCAAGAAACAAACTTATAGGATTGTCTGCTCCTTCATTTTTGTTTTCTTCTGCCATTGAGGGTTTCTTGGGTGTGCGAGAGTGATTTTCCTCAAGAGAGAGGAGCTCGAGACCTAACTTGATATACTCATACCTCGTCGGGGACATGCACTAAAAAAAACAACCAAGAACAACCTATTTTGATACCACTAATATAGATTATTTTCGACACGAAATGAGATCAAAGATATAATAAATAAATGCACATAGATATAAAAAATATTCAATAATATAACATAAATGTATCATAGATACAACCATAAACACAGATATACAATAATACACGATTTCTATTAATGAAAGAAATGTACAGAGACTGTAAAAATAAAGAGTGAAAGACTCGCTAGAATGGTGGCAACTTATCTCTAAGAAGAGATGTGACGGCTACTCGTATTCACAAGAATATGATTACAATGAGGCTCTGAAGGACTTTTTAGAATAAACCGAAATTCCAAAAACCCTAGACATCCAAAAACCTTACCCTAGGAGATGAAGCGCCAAAAGTCATGTGGGCCTCGTTTGAGTAAGTGAGTACATCAACTTTGCGGGGTCGTAAGCATATGATCTCCGTTTTAGGCATGTCATAGCTTGTTGGAAAGTTATCATCAAGGAAATTCATTTTTGGGGCTCAATCATGCCTTTGGCTATCATTGAGAACCTCAATCTTGAAAAACCTTCATTTGGGCCCTCAAAATGGCCCCGAAAATTAAAACCTGCTAAGAATAGTAAATTGCCAAAATTGCCAGAAAACTATTTTGAGCCATTTGGAAAAGGTGGGTGGCCACCGATATCCACCTAGATCAATCCTCCCTCCTTAGGAATCAATGGTCTCCATTGCATTGAGTTCTCAGGGGAGAGGGAAAAGCGTTTGTTGAATCTGCATCTTGGTGAGCTGCTTGTATTATTGGAGACGTCGCGCTACTCAGTTTGTGGAAATCTGTCACGAACTTGTTGAGGTTGAGGTTGTTCAACAAGTCAAGATACATGAGAGGATGATGTGCAGAAATAATATTTGCACTTTTCTACAACCTTATCGACCTGCTTCTGTTGGAAAGAAGGTTCTTAGGGAAAGATTGTAGTGGTTGCAGTGTCCTTTTGTTCTCCTTTTGAACAAATTGTGAAGAAGCTGAATTTTGTAGTATGAGACACTACCTTGCAACACTTTTTAGGTGGAATAGTAGTCGAAACTACCTTTGGTATTCTGTAGAGATGACCCCCCAAAGTAACAATGACACTACGGGGTCGAGACTCATAAATAGAATGGCATCTCCACATATATGGTTGGCCCAAGAGAACATCACAGACATCCAGTGGGGCAATATCACATAATACCTCATCCTTGAAGGGTTGGATGCTGTATGACAATCGACACTATTGGTTGAAACAAAGATCTCGTCCTTGCCGAAGCCACCCAATGTTGTATGGCTGCGGGTGTGGTGTTGTCGACAATCCCAACTGTTTGATGACCTCTGCTAAGATGAGGTTTTTCTGGCTTCCGCTATCAACAATAAAATGTAGTGGGTTCCCCTTCACACACATCTGTGAATGAAAAAGGCGCTCCCCCTCTTTTGAATCTATTGGTTCTTCTAGTTGAAATGTTGCAGTCATGAAAATAGCAGTGGGGTCTACGTCAATGATTTTTCTTTTACCATTATTTTCATAATCATATTCTGAATCAGGGTTTGGCTCCTTGTCTTTGATCTCAACCACCAATGGCTGTTTTGAGCGACATTCATCGGTGTTGTGCCAAGGGATTTGTGGAAATCGTACCATTTTCTAGTGTCCTTGTTTGTCCGCCCATGACCCTTCTTTTTCTGTCGCTTGGAATGGTTTTTGGGAGACTGTTTGTTAGGCATGTCTTTGTCATACTTTGGTTGTTGTGGATTTGCAAACCCAAACTCTTGTTTTTTCTGGTGCTTAAATTTCTGCTCAATTTTAACAGCATATCCATAGGCAGCACCGAGTGATGAGATGTCCAGAAAATCCATTTCAGTCTGGATGTATTTGTGAAGAGCCCCATGGTATTTCAAAACCAAATGTCGCTCAGAGTATTTGATACCCATCTTGGTGCACAAGGTATGGAAGGTATTGGTGAACTCCAGAACTGCTTGACCCCTCTCTTTCCGCAATGTGGTCCATCTCATGTATTGGTCCTCATAGTTGCCTACAGGGTAATACTGTTCCTTTACCACATCCAAAAAAAAATACCAAGTGGGATTGGCCCCATATATTCTATACTCCTCTGTGGAAATTTTCTACCAGTAAGTTTCCCACCAATGTTTGACATGAGGGAGAGATTTAAGGAGTGTGAAGGTGATCTTTTCTTTGTCGAAAAAATTGTGAATAGAGAAATAACCTTCTAGTAGATTTAACCATTTTTCTAGGGCTTCTGCATCTATTTGGCATTCAAATACAGGAATATCAAAATTAACTTGTACTTTGAAAGGTGAGGTGCCTCCAAAGTGGCCGCTTGATGAAGATGTGCCTGTTTCTATTGGCAGGCGTTGAAGGTTGTGGGAAAAATTCTCCATCATTTTTATTTTATTCTACCATTGAGGGTTTCTTGGGTGTGCAAGAGTGATTGTACTCAAGAGAGACAAGCTCGAGACCCAACTTCCTATACTCAGACCTCATCGGGGACATGCATTGGAAAAAACAACCAAGAATAGCCTGTTCTGATACCACTAATCTGGATTATTTTCAGCATGAAATGAGATCAGAGATATAATAAAGAAATGCACAAAGATATCAAAGATATTCAATAATATAACAGAAATGTATTAGAGATGCAACCATAAACATAGATATAGAGTAATACACGATTTCTATTAATGAAAGAAATGTACAAAGACTGTAAAAATACAGAGTGAAAGACTCGCTAGAATGGTGGCAGCTTATCTCTAAGAAGAGGTGTGACAGCTACTCGCATTCATAAGAAGATGATTACAATGAGGCTCTGAAGGCCTTTTTACAATAAACTAAAATTCCAAAAACCCTAGACATCCAAAAACCTAACCCTAGGAGATGAAGCGCCAAAAGTCATGTGGGCCCCGTTTGGGTAAGTGAGTACATCAACTTCCTGGGGTCGTAACATTTGCATTCGATCTCTATTTTAGGCGTGTGATAGCTTGTTGGAAAGGTATCATCGAGGAGATTAATTTTGGTGGCTCAATAATGTATTTGGATATCATTGAGAACCTTGATATTGAAAAAACCTTCATTTGGGCCCTCAAAATGGCCCCAGAAGTTTAAACCTGCTAAAAATAGTAAATTGCCAAAATTGCCAGAAAAATGTTTTGAGCCATGTTTTGAGCCATTTGGGAAAGGTGGGTGGCCAGCTATATCCACTTGGATAAATCCCCCCTCCTTAGGAATCAATGGTATCCATTGTGGTGAGTTTTTGGGGGAGAGTAAAAGCATTTATTGAATCTGCATCTTGGTGAGCTGCTTATCTTGCTAGAGACGTCGCGTTGCTCAGTTTGTGGAAATCTGTCACAAACCTGTTGAGGTTGAGGCTTTTCAAAAAGTTGAGATACATGAGAGGATGATGTGCATAAGGAATATTTTCACTTTTCTACTCGACCTGCTTCTACTGGATAGAAGGTGCTTGGGGCAAGACTGTAGTGGTTTTAGTGTCCTTTTGTTTTCCTTTTGAATAGATTGTGAAGAAGATGAATTTTGCAGTATGAGATACTACCTTGTGACACTTTTTAGGTGGAACATTCGTCAGAACTACCTCTAGTATTCTATAGAGATGACCCCCCAATGTAACAATGACACTATGGGGTTGAGACTCATAAATAGCATGGCGTCTCCACATATATTGTTGGCCCAAGAGAACATCACAAACATCCAATGGGGTAACATCACATAATACCTCATCCTTGAAGGGTTGGATGTTGTATGACAATCAACACTATTGGTTGAAAAGGAGATCTCATCCTTGCTGAAGCCACCCGATGTTGTATGGCTGCGGGTGTGGTGTTGTCGACAATCCCAACTATTTGACGACGTCTACTAAGATGAGGTTTTTCTGGCTTCCGCTATCAACAATAAAATGCAGTGGGTTCCCCCTCACCCACATATGTGAATGAAAAAGGCCCTCCCCCTCTTCTGAATCTGTTGGTTCTTCTGGTTGAATTGTTGCAGTCACGACAATAGCAGATGGGCCTGCGTCGATGATCTCTCTTTTACTAGTATTTTCAGAATCAGATTCTGAATNTGGGTTCCCCCTCACCCACATATGTGAATGAAAAAGGCCCTCACCCTCTTCTGAATCTGTTGGTTCTTCTGGTTGAATTGTTGCAGTCACGACAATAGCAGATGGGCCTGCGTCGATGATCTCTCTTTTACTAGTATTTTCAGAATCAGATTCTGAATCATGGTTTGGCTCCTTGTCTTTGATCTCAGCCACCAATGACTATTTGAGTGACATTCATCGATGTTGTGCCAGGGGATTTTGTGGAAATCGTACCATTTTCTGGTGTCCTTCTTTGTCTTCCTGTGACCCTTCTTTTCCTATGGCTTGGAGTGGTTTTCAGGAGACTGTTTGTCAGGGCTGTCTTTGTCATACTTTGGTTGTTGTGAATTTGCAGACCCAAACTCCCATTTCTTCTGATGCTTAAATTTCTGCTCAATTTTAACAACATGTCGATAGGCAGTACCGAGTGATGAGATGTCCAGAAATTCCATTTCAGTCTGGATGTATCTATGTAGAGCCCCACGGTATTTCAAAACCAAATGTCACTCGGGGTCTTTGATACCCAGCTTGGTGCACAAGGTATGGAAGGTATTAGTGAACTCCATAACTTCTTGGCCCCTCTCTTGCCACAATGTGGTCCATCTCATGTACTGGTCCTCATATTTTCCAACAAGGTAATATTGTTCCTTTACCGCATCCAGAAAAAAATCCTAAGTGGGATCAACCCCATATATTCTAGACTCCTCTATGGAACTTTTCTTCTAGTAAGTTTCCCACCAATGTTTGACATGAGGGAGAGCTTTAAGGAGTGCGAAGGTGGTCTTTTCTTTGTCAGAAAAATTGTGAACAGAGAAATAACCTTCTAGCATAGTTAACCATTTTTTTAGGGCTTCTACATCTATCTGTCCTTCAAATATAGGAATATAAAAATTAACTTGTACTTTGAAAGGTGAGGTGCCTCCAAAGTGGCCACTTGATGAAGATTCACCTGTTTTTATCGGCAGGCATCGAAGGATGTTGAAAAATTATCCATCATTTCATCCCTCTATCGCGTGAGAGCTTGCTTAAGCAACAGACTTATAGGATCATCTACTCCGTCATTTTTATTTTCTCCTACCATTGAGGGTTTCTTGGGTGTGTGAGAGTGATTGTCCTCAAGAGAGACAAGATCGAGACCCAAATTTCTATACTCAGACCTCGTCAGGGCCATGCACTGAAAAAAATGACCAAGAACAGCCTGTTTTGATACCACTGATCCGAATTATTTTCGGCATGAAATGAGATCAGAGATATAATAAAGAAATGCACAGAGATATCATAGATATTCAATAATATAATAGAAATGTATCATAGATGCAACCATAAACATAGATATACAGTAATACATGATTTCTATTACTGAAAGAAATGTACAGAGGCTGTAAAAATACAGAGTGAAAGACTCGCTAGAATGGTGGCAGCTTATCTCTGAGAAAAGATGTGACGGCTACTCGGATTCACAAGAAGATGATTACAATGAGGCTCTGAAGGAATTTTTACAATAAAATAGAATTCCAAAAACCCTAGACATCCAAAAACCTAACCCTAGGAGATGAAGTGCCAAAAGTTATGTGGGCCCCGTTTGGGTAAGTGAGTACATCAACTTCTCGAGGTTGTAACTTTTGCATACGATCTCCATTTTAGGTGTGTGATAGATAGTTGGAAAGGTATCATCAAGGAGATTCATTTTGTGGGCTCAATCATTCCTTCGACTATCATGGAGAACCTATATCTCAAAAAACCTTCATTTGGTCCCTCAAAATGGCCCCAAAAGTTAAAACCTGCTAAAAATACTAAATTGCCAAAATTGCCAGAAAACTATTTTGAGCCATTTGGAAAAGGTGGGTGGCCACCGATATCCACCTGGATCAATCATCCCTCATTAGGAATCAATGTTCTCCATTATTTTGAGTTCTCGGGGGAGAGGGAAAAGTGTTTTTTGAATCTACATCTTGGTGAGTTGCTTGTCTTGTTGGAGACGTCACGCTGCTCAGTTTGTAGAAATATGTCACGAACCTATTGAGGTTGAGGTTGTTAAACAAGTTGAGATACATGAGAGGACGATGCGCAGAAGGAATCTTTTCACTTTTCTGTAGCCTTATCGACCTACTTCTGTTGGATAGAAGGTGCTTGGGGCAAGACTGTAGTGGTTGCAGTGTCCTTTTTTTCTCCTTTTGAACAGATTGTGAATAAGCTGAATTTTGCAGTATGATATACTAACTTGCGACACTTTTTAGGTGGAACAATAGTCAGAACTACCTCTAGTATTCTATAGAGATGACCTCCCAAAGTAACAATGAGACTACGAGGTCGAGACTCATAAAAAAAATGGCGTCTCCACATATATGGTTGACCCAAGCTAACATCACAGACATCCAGTGGAGCAACATCACATAATACCTCATCCTTGAAGGGTTGGATGTCGTATGATAATCGACACTGTTGTTTGACATGGAGATCTCATCCTTGTCGAAGCCACTCGATGTTGTATGGTTGTGGGTGTGGTGTTGTCGACAATCCCAACTGTTTGACGACTTCTACCTAGATGAGGTTTTTCTGGCTTCCGCTATCAAAAATAAAATGCAGTGTGTTCCCATTCACCCACATATGTGAATGAAAAGGGCACTTCCCCTCTTCTGAATCTGTTGGTTCTTCTAATTGAGTTGCAGCGGTCGCGACAATAGCAGTGGGGTTTGTGTCGATGATCTGTCTTTTACCAATATTTTCAGAATCAGATTCTGAATTAGGGTTTGGCTCCTTGTCTTTGATCTCAGCCACCAATGAATTTTTTGAGTGACATTCATCGGTGTTGTGCTAGGGGATTTTGTGGAAATCGCACCATTTCCAGTGTCCTTCTTTGTCTTCTCTTGACCCTTCTTTTCCTATGGCTTGGAATGGTTTTTGGGAGACTGTTTGTTAGGGATGTCTTTGTCATACTTTGGTTGTTGTGTATTTGCAGACCCAAACTCCTATTTGTTCTGATGCTTAAATTTTTTCTTGATTTTAACAGCATATCGATAGGCAGCATTGAGTGATGAGATGTCCAGAAAATCCATTTCAATCTGGATGTATCTGTGTAGAGCCCCATGGTATTTAAAAACCAAATGTCGCTCAAAGTCTTTGATACCCAGCTTGGTGCGCAAGGTATGGAAGGTATTGGTGAACTTCATAACTGCTTGGCCCCTCTCTTGCCACAGTGTGGTCCATCTCATGTACTGGTCCTCATAGTTGCCAACAGGGTAATACTGTTCCTTTACCCCATCCAAAAAAAAATCCCAAGTGGGATCAGCCCCATATATTCCAGACTCCTCTGTGGAACTTTTCTCCCAGTAAGTTTCCCACCAATGTTTGACATGAGGGAGAGCTTTAAAGAGTGCGAAGGTGATCTTTTCTTTGTAAAAAAAATTGTGAACAGAGAAATAACCTTCTAGTAGAGTTAACCATTTTTCTAGGGCTTCTGCATCTATCTATCCTTCAAATACAGGAATATCAAAATTAACTTGTACTTTTAAAGGGAAGTTGCCTCCAAAGTGGCCACTTAATGAATATGCACATGTTTCTATTGGCAGGCATTGAAGGATGTGGGAAAAATTCTCCATCATTTCGTCCCTCTGTCACGTGAGAGCTTGCTCAAGCAACAGACTTATAGGATCGTCTACTCCATCATTTTTCTTTTCTTCTGCCATTGAGGGTTTCTTAGGTGTGCAAGAGTGATTTTCCTTAAGAGAGACATGCTCAAGAACTAACTTTCTATACTCATACCTCGTCGGGGACATGCACTGAAAATAACGACCAAGAACAACGTGTTCTGATACCACTGATCCGGATTATTTTCAGCACGAAATGAGATCGGAGATATAATAAAGAAATGCACAGAGATATCACATATTTTCAATAATATAACATAAATGTATCAAATATGCAACCATAAACACAGATACACAGTAATACATGATTTATGTCAATGAAAGAAATGTACAAAGACTGTAAAAATACAAAGTGAAAGACTCGCTAGAATGGTGGCAGTTTATCTCTAAGAAGAGATGTGACGGCTACTCGCATTCACAAGAAGATGATTAAAATGAGTCTTTGAAGGCCTTTTTACAATAAAAAAAAATTCCAAAAACCATAGACATCCAAAAACCTAACCCTAGGAGATGAAGCGCCAAAAGTCATGTGGGCCCCGTTTGGTTAAGTGAGTACATCAACTTCCCAGGGTCGTAACTTTTGCATACAATCTTCGTTTTAGGTGTGTGATAGCTCGTTGGAAAGGTATCATCGAGGAGATTCATTTTGGGTGTTCAATAATGCCTTTGAATATCATTGAGAACCTTGATCTCAAAAAACCTTCATTTGGGCCCTCAAAATGGCCCTGGAAGTTAAAACCTAGTAAAAATAGTAAATTGTCAAAATTTCCAGAAAACTGTTTTGATCCATTTGGAAAAGGTGGGTGGCCATCAATATCCACCTGGATCATCCTCTCATTGAGGCACCTTAAGTGAATGGATTGGCCTAATCTTCAGATAGATCAGTGTGCTCTAGCCAAGTGCATTTCCTGATACTCTCAGCAAGCTAAGACGTGAAGTTTTGAGCTTGTGGTCCAATCTAGGGTTTGACCAAGTCAAAGAAGCCATAAATTATTCTATGAAGTCATAGAACAATTTATATGGAGCCTCTAACTTTAGAGTGTGGAAGACAAACATTGACCTCATCCTTGCCAAGAATAAAGTGTTGTATATCGTGAAAGGAAAGATCCTGAAACCAAAGTTTGAAGAAGGAAAAGAGAAGGAGTTGGCAAACATGGTACTCAATGGTATTCCCAAGATGTGGGATGCATTTTATGCAAGCATGAACAAAATTAAGGAGTATCTGACATTTGAAGAACTTTGGACTTACTGTGCTCAAGAAGAATCAAGTATCGATGCAAAAGAGAAACCCCAAAAGAAGTACGATGATCAAGCCTTCACAACAAGATTCAAGAATTTCAGGAACAAAAGGAAGTTTGGTTCAAGGAGGAAGTCAAATCAAGAGAAATACATTTTAGAAGTACAATTCTTCAAGTTTCGAAAGTATGGCCACTACAAGAATAATTGTCCCCAGCTAAAGAAAAGGAAGGAGAAACATGAAGCATCAGTTTTCGAAGAAAAGGAACCTACAAAGAAGACTAAGCAGGATGAAAGAGACTATTTCTTATAAAGGTAACAAAAATATTCTTATTTCTTGTACATATCTTGTTTGCATCGTCTCTGTATATATATTATATATCTATCTCTTGGAAGATAATGTGTTCCAAGAAGAACTATAGCTATGGAAGAACAAAAAGATAAGAATAGATATCATTAGATAATACACATGAAAGGATGAAATACAAATCATGTGGAAGCTATTGCAAGATAATCCAAATCAATCATGAAAATACTTAGAAGAAGAAAAGATAGAAAGAAGTTAGCAATAGAGAGGAAATTGGAAAAAGACTTATGACATTTTGTAGAAGACAACAAGACGGAAGCATGGAATCTGTTAGACAAGAGATCCAATTATATATTGCAGAAGACAATAAGGATGCATATGGAAGAATGGATTCTGATAGACGGAGGGATCCGATTATATGCACTCATACATGAAGCAAGGATTAGGAGGGAGCTAATCCTATGATCCATTGAATATGGTGAAGTATATATCCATGATAACAGCCATGAAAGAAAATACGTATTATTCAAAGAGAAGCCTTAAAGTATTCCTGGTTTTCCATCCACATCCATGATCCTATGATGGAATCTTTAGGGCATGGAATCTATAAGAAACTCCATGGACCTAAGAACTAAAGAAACGCATGAATATTCCAAGAAATAAAGAGATGCCAGAACAACCAGTCATTGTATCAAGGATCACAATATTGTTAACCTGATATAAACTCAATAAAAGAAATCAAGCAGAGGAACTGAAAGTCATGATGAAGAATAGTGTATGGAAGATTTATAAATGAAAGCATTGTGAGATCCAAAACTAGAGGTTCTACCAGATGGAGGTAGAAGACTATGATGATTACTTGTTCCAGTAAACCAGACTTATCTCTACATAAGTCATTATATCATCCATAACATCCATGAGTTGGAGTTTTATATCAGATGAATACAAAGAATGTTCTTCAGAGAAATTGAATAAAGAGCATATGAAGATCAATCTCAAGACTTTGAGGCATACCAGAAAGAAACCATTGTATGCAAATAGAAGAAGATAACTTGGTGGAGAACCTCCAGTGCACAGAAGAAGCATGGTGAATATTCCGCATATCATCAAGATGATTACTCAGTAGATCAGATCTCATGATGACAAAAGAAGTGCCACATGGGTATGTTCCAGTTTTCCAACAATGATATACTCTATTCTTCAGAGCTACATGAAGCCTTCACAAAAAATCAATGTTCCAAACTAAAGTACATTTGAAATCAAGCATCCATGATGAAGTCCAGAAAGGAGAAAGTGGTTCTCCAATACATATCTCCACAGATGAGCAGATAAGCATACATTTTGGTAAAGCTTCTATCCAAGATGAAAGAGTTTGCATACTCAAGTTGGAGCTCGTCGAGACAACTTCCTTATTGAAAAATGAAGAAATGACTCCCAGGTTGGGAGGGAGCACTGAAAATATTATTGAGGACATTCATTTTCAAGATTGAAAAACAGTCCATCTTGGATAGATGTTTTTCTGTTCGAAATGTGGACTAAGATTTCTATCAGACAGTGATTTCCCATTGTGGTTAACATGGGAAATGGTCTAGATTGTTGATGTATCATAGACAATGACTTCCCATTGTGGTTAACATGGGGAGTGGTCTAGGGTAGCCTCTCTTCTTGAGGGTTACTCAAGAAGACTGGCCTGCCTCACCAGATAGCGATTTCTCATTATGGTTAACATGAGGAATGGTTTGTTTTGGAGGTTGATATAGGAAAGTCTTTTCCACTTGTAGTTAATAGAGGAAATGGTCTGAACAGTCATTCCTTAGGGTTTATACATTCTCTCTAGGGTGCACTTTGATTAGTGTAGGAGGAATGGCCCAGAGTGGGGAATGGTCCAGGGTCAACAATCAGGGACAAGCATTCCTTAGGGTTTATACATTCTCTCCAGGGTGCACTTTGATTAGTGTAGGAAGAATGGCCCAGGGTGGGGAATGGTCTAGGTTCATAAGACAAGACAATTATTCTTCCTTGCTTGAGAAGAATAGTCCAGATATCTCATTGTTCTACTTTGAGGGAAGATATTCTTTCAGATCTCACAGATGTGAGTGAAAGATTGGCCTAGATGATTCAGTTTATATCATAACATTGTTTCTGTGCAGGTTGGTATCATATGATTGTTATGAAGACTATATGATAGTAGATGTATACTACTGTGGTGGATGTGTTCCACTATTCGTGACTATACGTTGTTGATCAAGTACTTGTTTGTTACTTAGTGTGGTAGTGTACCACTAGATTTTGTTTATGTACTACTATGGATAGACACAGTTGTGTGCTATTTTGTTATGATTTCCTTGAAGACTATCAACAGTTTATTAGAAATAATTATCAGCCAGATGAATGATGAACATAGATTTTCTAGACAAAAAATGGTTCAGAACATTTACTCTTATAGATTAGAAGAATGGCTCTTATATCACTCTGTGGAGTGAGAATCATGTCTGATTACTCAGATAGAGTATGGTTTCGAGAGATGATGCAGTTGATGATGGTGATGGTGCTCATGATCTAGACTATATAACTATGTTGATTCTATCGGGTGAATGGTATGTTTTGTGCTCAAGACCATTACCTGTAATACCTCCCTAGATGGAAGGGAGTGTTGATATTATGGTAGTTGCGGGAGGTATTTACCTCCGCGTATAAACCTGACAAGGACAGAATACTTTGGGAAATAAGAAGAAACCCTAATGAGTTGGATAATAACCCTAGAAGACTTCTCGGCTCAAGAAGATAATTTATATTAGGTTATTAGCCTCCAAGAGAAGAAGTCGGCCAAAAATAATAAATAGACTAAGAAGACAGATACCCAGAATGAGAAGTCAGCCCAAGAAGTTAGCCAGAATTAGTATAGATACAGGAGGCCAGTTCTCATTATGGCAGGCAGTCTTAGAATTACAGTGCCCAGTCTTGTGCGCATTGCAGTACCTAGTCTCGTGTGCAGGTTTGAGGAGAGCTGCCATTGCAGCTGTTGCAGCTAGCAGATCACGTTTTTCTTGGACTATCTCTTGGCTAGGGTTTGTAATATCTAATCATCTCTTGTTGATGCACTATCCTTGGGGAAAGGTGTGCTACCCTTTGTTTGGCTATCTAGCATAGGGTTTGCTTCTAGAATGATTCTCTGTCAAAGTTAAGGTGCTCAAAGGGTGGCTTCAACCTATGGTTGGGTGACAAGGGTATTGTCAATGGTAAAACAAGAACACATATTTCATATTCTAATAGGCAAAAATATCAACATAGTTATGTGTGGATGATTTAAGACATGAAATGATGTAGTGAGACAAGATCCAGCACAACACCAATGGGTGAAGAAGAATGTCGAACCACATAAGTGGTTTGATGCGTAGAATGAAAAGTAGATATTCAAGCAAGACAAACAAGAATTATTGAATCCATAAATTGCATCTACATCAACTACACAACATACTCAGGAAGTACCAACGTACAAGATGCCTCCATCATTGCATCACACTAATGAAGCACAACCCCTAGGACAAGTAAGTACGATTAAGGCTTTTCTGCAATCCTGTTTTAAACTACTAAATCATCCATCATCTATTAAAATGTTATAAAATACGTTAGAAAGATGTAGCATAGAGGTAGAGGGAATAGAAAACAGTTAATCATCTGTATAGAAAGAGGAGAACAAGCATAGAATTCAGAATGAACGCCAACATTGGAGATTTCAACATGGGAGATATTATACTGGATTTAGGATTTGAAGTAAATGTGTTACCCAAGAATACATGGAAATGTATCAGAGAGCCCACATTAGTATATTCACCTGTTTAGATGAAACTAGCAAATCAACACAAAGTTCTACCAATTGGAAGGCTAAATGGGGTGATAGTAGATCTGGACGGAGTGCGTACTAAATATGATTTCAAAGTGATAGAGATAGTGGATGACACAACACCTTATCCAACATTTATTGGCTTGGATTGGGTGTTTGATAATTAGGCCATAATCAACTTAAAGATGAGGAAGAGGACATTCAAGTTAGGAGAATACAGAGTCATTGCACCATTATATCCATCAGAAGGGGAAAGGTTTGTAGAAGCCACTTGTTTAGACCTGGAGGAAATTAACTAGTTGTACAGAACCACTGCATGAGAAGAAGATTATGTGAATCCAACTGCAAATGGCGTACTTATTTGGAGAAGTATCATGTCATGTGTGTTAGACTCAGATACAGGGTTGGAGAATTGGCAGCAGAGGTTACATGAAGTCTCCATAAGAAGATGTGAAAGAATAGACCGTGCAGTAATATGGGTAGGTAAAGAGATAAGAGAACCTCCCATCTTCCATGGGGTGAATGACTTAGAAGCGTTCTTAACAAGATACGAAGATGAAGTGTTAGAAAATCATAGGCTCTTAGCTCTAGATATAACACTCAAGGAAACACCTKCAAGATGGTGGGGTGCACACAAAGTTCTAATCAAGGAATGGTACCAATGTAAGCGGTTACTGCGCATCATATTTGTCACAGAATAAGGAAGMAACCAACTACACAGATATGATGGACAGGTAACAACAACATAAAACTTAGAAAAGTGAAGAACACTATGGATAATGACACCACCAKAGGAATGGCCTCATCATTTTATTCACACATAAGAAGGGATTCCAACAAACTAGTATATAGACCAGGAATTGTGCAGAGGAACTACAGAATGGACAATATTACATCAAAATTTTACAGTCACTTTATCATATGAACATGAGAACCCCAACATAGACTCAACACTCAAACAAATAAGAGGGGTGATATTAATTAAGGAACAAGAAGTTGAACTTATGACAAGAGACCAATTGCAGAACAAACATACAGTAAAAGTACTACTTTCATGCTACCATGTGCAGGAAGAAGCACCGGATGAATATGAACCATGCAACATTCAAATAAAAGAAGTTGAATATGAAAGAGAGGTGGAAGGTCCACCTCTATAATCATAAGTATTTGTTGCGCTGATCAAGATGAATAAATTTAACATTGAGACAACTGAGAATCCCAAAATGTCCAACATTGGAGACTACTGGGATGAGAAAACAATAGAAATCATAGCATAGTTACTGTGTGAGTATAATGACCTATTCCCAACAATGTTCATGAAAATGAAAGGCATATAAGGAGAGATAGGTGAAATGAATATACCTCTAAGAACTGAGGCATGATCGGTTAGACAGAGAACCTATAGACGAAACCCAATATATAAGCAAAAAGTGAAAGCAGAAATTGACAGGATGTTGGAGGATGGAATCATAGAACTAGTGGAGGAATCTTAAGGGGTAATACCTATGGTAGTTAAAGAGAATAAGC
The DNA here is from genome assembly GCA_032191745.1 of Picea mariana. Taxonomy (NCBI): domain Eukaryota; kingdom Viridiplantae; phylum Streptophyta; class Pinopsida; order Pinales; family Pinaceae; genus Picea; species Picea mariana. The sequence continues at coordinate 16,960 of JASDQU010100184.1, forward strand.
AGGGAGGGACAAGGATATGTGTCAACCTGAGGAAGTTGAATGATGCTTTCCTACATGACCCTTTCTGTACCCCTTTCACAGATGAGGTGTTGGAGAATGTAGGAAGCCAGGAAGCTTACCCATTCACCAATGGATTCTCATAATACCATCAGATCAAGATAACCCCAAAAGACAAGTACAAGACCAATTTTTCCACAAGAATGGGGATCCTACCAGTACATAGTCATCCCTTTTGAACTGAAGAATGCACTAGCAATATTTTCCAGAGTAGTCATAGCTACATTCAAATAATTTATCCACCAGTTTCTAGAGGTATATATGGATGATTGGACAGTCTACAATTTGTTGAAATACCATGTAGAGGTGTTGTGGATAATGTTAGAAAGATGCAGACATTGTCAAATATCACTAAACATAAATAAATGCATCTTTGGAACACCTTTTGGGATACTATTGAGCCATATAGTGTGCAACAAGGATTGCTAGTAGATCCTGCCAAGATTGCAGTAATTGTTAAACTACCACCACCAAAATCAATATGTTAATTAAGAGAAACATTGGGACACACAAGATACAACAAGAAATTCATATAAGGGTATGCACAGATCATTGTGCCAATGGAGAAACTGTTGAGAAAAAATAACATGTTTTAGTGGAATGAGGACAGTCAGCGAGGATTGGACACTCTAAAAGAGAAGATGGTAACCGCACCAATACTAGTATTCCCATATTGGTAAAAGATAATTCATTTGCATGTAKATGCATCAGCTATATCACTTGGAGATATTTTGGCACAGCTAGGAACAAGGGAATTGGACCATCCTATAGCATTTGCTAGTAGAAAATTGTCAGATTCAAAGAAAAATTACAATACCACAGAAAGAGAAGGCCTAAATATGGTCTATGCACTTCAAAAGTTCATACATTACTTACTTGGAAAAAATTTCAAAATGTTTACATATCATTTAGCTCTCAAATACCTAGTCAACAAGCCGGTGTTGGGGGGGGGGAGAATTTGTAGATGGTTACTGTTGTTCTAGGAATTTGACTTTGAAGTGATAGTCAAACTAGGAAAGTTGAATGCAAGACCTAATCACCTATCAAGGATTACTAATGAAGAGGAACCTATGAATCTAGAGGACAACTTCCTTAATGCACAGTTATTTTTAGTCCAAGTAGCTGATGAATATTGTGTTGACATCATTCAATACTTGAGTACATGGACTGCACCACAAGAATTCAACACTGTGCAGAATAAAAATCTGGTAGTCAAAGCTACATACTATCAATTGATTGCATGACAGTTATACAATACAGGTGCAGACAACATATTGAGAAGATGTGTACTACAACATGAAAGACCTAAGATTTTAGCAAAGGCCCATGACGGAATAGCAGGAGGACATTATGCAGGAAAATCTACTGCGTAGAAGGTATTGCGTGCATGACTATGGTGGTCGACTGTTCACAAAGATTCAAAGGACTACTTCCAGAGATGTGATGTATGTCATAGAATTGGTAAACATAATAGACATGATGAGATGCCCCTAAGGCCACAAGTAAACTTGCAGGTATTCGACAAATGGGAAATAGACTTTGTGGGACCAATTAACCCACCAACAAAGAGGTCAGGAGAAAGGTATATTATTACCGCGACAAAGTTCTTAACAAGATGGGAAGAAGCAACACCAGTAAAAGATTGCAATGAAGAGACAACATCACACTTCTTGTTTGAGAAAGTGATCACTATATTTGGATGCCCAAGGATTTTGATGAGTGACCAAGACACTAACTTAATTAACAACACTATTAAGGATATGACTTAGGAGTTTGAATTCTATCATCAAAAGAGTACACCATATCATCCTCAAGAAAATGGAACAGTGGAAGCCTTTAATAAGATCCTAGAGAATGCACAGACAAAGATCTGCAATGTCAACAGGGACAATTGGGACTTGAATATATCAACAGTACTGTGGGCATACATGACTACATGTAAAACATTGACAGGGAAGACACCATTCATATTGGTGTATGGACAAGTTGTGAAGCCATTAGAATTTTTGGTACCTAGTCTTCGCGTAGCAGCAATTACTAACATGATAAAGAGAGGTGTAGTACAAGAAAGGTTAAGTTAGCTGATGCTCATGGAAGAAGTTGGGATTCTAGCAGGGTTTCACCAAGAGGTACAGAAATCATGGGACAAAGCTTGGCATGATAGACATATTAAAAGGAAGAGTTTCAAGGAGGGATACCTAGTCTTGGTGTATGGAAATAAATCTCTTCAGCACCCAGGAAAATTCAGAATGCATTGGTTGGGACCATATGAAGTAAAGATTGTCACAAATAGGGGTTTTGTATAGTTGAAGGATTTGGTAGGAATAGAAATCATGGGAATGATCAATGGGAGTCGAATGGAACTGTATAGGGACAATCGACTTCCTAGCACTTAGAAGGTTACAAAAAAAAGAGACTGCACTAGATAACAGAGGAATGCACACAACAATAGGGGGGTTACCGTGCCAAATGCCAGAAGACAACGCCAAGCTAAAATAGAGTTAACATGAAAAAAAAAATGTCCACACACACTAGCTAAAAAACATACAGTGCACTTGGAAAACTTAGCGCGTCGAAAAAAGGACCAACAATTGGAAAAAGGACCAACGATCAGAAAAAAGGCARAAATTGGAAAAATGGCAGTTATGGAAAAAAGGCACCAACTGGCGGCCTTTATAAAATTGAATGTCAAGTACTTTCGAAGCAACTTCGCATTAATCTCTCCAATTGGCGGTGTCAAGGAAAGTGAATTTCATGTATGCGAAAAACACCAATTCATTTAAACCACAGCTCGGGTAGCTTCTCCGAGAAGCTTGATCACGAAACTTGCTATATAATGAAGGCTCGCGAGTAACAAAATGATTATTTTGAAATTGTGAAATCACAGAGTGAGAGAGTATACTGAGAAGAGAGCAATTTAGCAAGAGATACATAGTGAACTAGATCGACAGAAATCAACCTTAACCACCATGGCACCACCCAATCTAGGTACGTCGATCCAGGCCTAAAGAAAACCTAGAAGCCATCATAGAGCACTACAACAGCCAAAGGGAATGGAAAAGGAACCCACACAAACTACATAATTTTTAAACTTGGACGAAATTCCCTCATCCAATCTAGAACCAGCGAGCCCCACACCCATGGTGGAGAAAACCAAACCAACAACAACGGTTGGCATGGACATTGATATACCAAAAATGGGAAAGGGCCAATAGGCCAAGGACATAGGAAATCCTTCACGCCATGTGTTATCACTCTATAATTTCTTAGGCCGAGGAATAAAGTGATAGAGGTAACCACAAAACCACTTTGGAAGCTGGGATCTAGCCCTGCCAGCTTCAGAGAGGGATCTCTCTATCTGATTTAACTATGTTCTTCTGAAATTTTAGGCTAGTTATTATAGGTGAAGGTTTGTTTGTTTGTTTTTTAATTTTTTGGTTGGAACAAAGAAAATGGGACATTGGGAAATGGAGTCACTGGCTTAGTCCAATCAAGAAAATTTATACAGGAAACCTTATAGGGAAGGATAAACACTTTTGTTGGATTCTTAAGATAGTTTAGTGTGAAAGAAAAGTTGAGGAATTCAGATTGTACCAGAGCAATTAAGAATTATGGAACTAACCCTCTAGTAGAAAATATAGAAATTATTCAAAGATGGAGACAGAGTGTGCATTTAAACAAATTATGCACCTAATTTGCTATTGAATAATTTAGAATCTATGGATAACAGACGAATAATAGTGAAAACATAGATACAATGACAGATTCACTTCACCAACATAAGTGGCACAAGAATCCTGTAATGCTGCAACTGTACTACTGAAATATGATTACATGAAGCCTCAGATAATTGTTTCACATCAATGGATTTGCTATTCTCTACTTGTTCCACCAATTTTACATCAATAATCACAACTATATATAGGAAAAATAATCCCCCAGGATCAGGAGGTTAGATCTAACTGATTCCCCAAAAATAACAGCCTGTTACATTAAAATTTGGAATTGTATTCCCCAAAAATAGACCAAAATACTGCAAAAATAGAGCTACAATGATGAGCTTGTTTCTCCCAAACCAAAATAGTTGTGTGAAATTTGGAAGAGATTTTTGTACATCAACTTATCTTGAGAAAAAACCTCTCTCTGTTTTTTTAAATTAATCTCCATCTGTCGAAGGTTAGGGTTTGAAATAGATTTCTTAAACAAGAAAATCCTAAATCCCCAAAAATAAGGCTAAAAGATGATTTTTATTTTCCCAATATGTAAACAATATGATAAATATGGGAGAGGTTATTGTAAATTGTCCAGTTCTGAGAAGAAATCTCTTTCGATTTCTCAAAATTCTCCCTGGTTATCCTAGAAATTTCCTTGAAATATGACTGGTATAAAATGATTTTGAGAGTGGTTTTTGGAGGGGGGAGAGTGGATTCCGGGTGGGGGAAGAGTGGTAAGTGGTATTAGGGGGGGTCCGAAATGACAGGGGAGTGACATGTGGTTGGTGTTATTCCAGATTCTGTACTTAAGGCTTAGAAAGTACAGTGTCTAGGCATCCGAAAGTGAGTAAAGGATAAAGAAAGGGAAAGAATCAACCTTCGGGAAAAGAAGCTAATGTTGATTTCTAGGTTGTCTCTGTCTAGCCTCCAAGTGTTCCTGAATGTTTATATCTCGCTCAATCACAGCCCCCAAATTCTCAAGTTCTACCCGGGTATTTGTTGTTTTAAGAATAGTATCGAAAAGGTTCAAAGCGATATGTGTTTGGTCCGATAAACTAGGCTCAATGTTAGGCTGTCTTACAACAAGGACAGTCATAGAGGAACAGTAAAATTAAAAGAAAGTTTCAAAGTTTTAAATGTTGTCTCAATTCGATCGTATAAAAGAGAACTATTTGATTTATTGTTAAAGATAAATTACAAACCAAAGGCCTTTTCCCATAACTATGTTATCTAGTAAATAAGTGGTGTGTGTGAAAATGCGAGAAAAACATAAATATGTTTATAATACGAGGCTCCTATCAAGGCATAATCTCTCCCTATAAATAGAAGAAGAAAAAGATGGGAATAAATCTAACGAATGCACAAAATATGAAAATATAATGAGTCCACAAGTCTTGTACCTGCTGATAACCGATACAAAGGAAAAACTATAAACTATATAGATAATTAAAATTAATCACCACAGTAGAGGTTTTACTAAATTGTAGTGTAACATTCATCAAACATATATGTACGAAATGAAATTGAACAAGAAATAGAGAGGAAACAAACTCATAACACAGTCTTGATGGAATCAGGAGTCTTCAGATTGCTTTTTATTAATATTCAAAAAGAAGGGTCTCTATTACAATCGACCAAAATAGGTCCATCCTTTGTTCTTTCTACAAAATGTATATTTATACAAATTTATATAGTATGGAATCTCAAATGTTCCAGAGGTTTTCGGTTACAACAAAGGATATTAATCATTTCAATTCGTGGTCTTTGCCCTTGTTTGGTACCAGAAACCTACCTCTTCGCATGCTCTGTGCAAATGATGCACTTGTACACCAGCTGGGATATTAACTTAGAAGGTTCTGCTTGATTGTTGGCCTCGAAAGTGTAACAATCCTACGCCAAATTTGGCAACTTTTCCTCCACCTGTTGGTCTTTGGCGTTGACAGAACATAATTATACACTCGGTTTAATCAACCATCCATCTATTTGGACTATGTCCATCTAGGTTATTTGTGATATTTCGGCCAATTCTCTTTCTTCATTTTCCTTGATCTTGAGCAGATGTTTGGCTGTATTGATCTGCCCCAGTGTTTCATAGTTGCCTTCATTGTCAAAACCCAACCAACTTCCATCTAGAAAACCAAAGGTTTCTTCACAATATTTTCTTATCTCTCTAGCTTGCTATCTGCCTTCAGATATGTCACGCTCCCATTCTTTCAACAAAATGTTACCTTAGGTATGCTCCGAGATAGAAAACCTAGAATTATTGTTTGTCTCCCTTCTCATTATGGCTATAATAACCTTCTGGAAAGAAACTCAGGTCGCCCCAGCGTATTTTTCTTTGAGAGTGAGGTTTTCCAAGACTCAATCAATGAGTTGGAAATTTCTTTGAATCGTTTCTACCTTAGCAAGTAGGCCTTGTTGAACTGTCGACACTCTTTTTCTGATCTCTATAGCTTGGGATTGAAATATCCCGATATCAATTACTTGGCTTTCGGTGAAGTCTAATTTGACTTGTAGCTGCTCTATCAATTCTCTTTGCTAGTCTACCTATGTCTGACTTGTCTAAGCCATTAGATGTGTTTGTTTGAGGTCGACTTTTATCCACTCAATTTCCTTTTGATCAGCTACTATAGTTTGTTCCAAACCTGTATTCGCCTGATCTGTGGCAATGGCCTCTGCTGTAGCTAGTTTAGCCTCTAATGTTTTGATTAAACGATTTTTTCAGTTTAGCTGATCCTTTAGGGTCCCGACTGAATATTGGTTGGCTATAGTGAAAGCCCCCAATGTTCCTGCTATTTGAGTCACAAATTCTTACTTCTTCACATCTTTACCATCGGCTAAGATTTTGAATTTCTTCGCTACCTTACCTGCCTCTTGATAAAATTCCTATTTCACGATAGCCTTTCTCTTCTTATAAAAGAAGAATTCTTTTGGAGATAGCTCTTCCATTGTTATGGGTATTACTTCTTGGCCAAAAACCCACCTTGCATCTGGGACCCCTTTCATGGACTGTAGGGGGGTAATAGAAATGATAGGATTGTTGAACTGCTTAGATGATTTCCTTGGAGTAACAATCGAGGTTGGCTCTCTTAGAGGGCAAGACATCTCGGCTTCCCATTTCGAGCCCCTAGTTTTCTCTTTCTTGTATTGGTGTTCTTCTCGTCTGGGTGCTGAATCTTTGGATCCTTCGACTTCCATTTCCTGCACCTCTATGGTAGTTGTATTCTCATCCCATAATACTAGGGGAAGGCAGCTCCGCCAATGTTCTTGGAATTTGAACACATCGGCCCTCTCTTCAATTGATAGGGATTTTATCTAAGCCAAAACCTCGGCATAAGATCTTGCACCTCATAAAATGTCATCATGAGGCAAATTCTCATGCTCAAACCTTTGAGGCCACAACTAGCCAAGTGATTACTCATGACCCTGTGCGGGTTGTGTTCCTTAAATTCAATGTGAACCAATTTAATGTATTCCAAGGCTGTTGCTTTAGCCTTTGCATGCCTGAAATCTAATAAAGAATAGGTGTTCAAATGAATAGGGAATGGTGGCCATACCTTCTTCGAATATCCCTTAAGCTCTTTTCTCACGCCACCAATCACGGTTTGCCTGGCGATCTTGCAACAAGCCAGCCTATCGGGTATAAATAATGGTAGAGAATGCAAAGGGACAGAAGCATCGAAAACCCTGAGGTATGAGAATTCTGCTTCCATGTACCAGTCGGACACACTACTCAAATTTAGCGTGATGCTATCTGAGATCCTAGGTGGTGGATTACCGAAGATGGTGACATGCATCGGTACCATTACCCAATTGAAAATTTCATATACGAAATCTGAATCCTTGTCCTCCCACAACTTTGAATGGTAAACATGGATAGGCTCAACATTCGATGGAGACCAGCTCCAACTCATTAAGGGAAAAGGCGTCATGCAACACACAACGTCCATGATATATGTGAACATAAAAAATGAAGCAGCTTTCCTGCTTGCCCTATGCGTTCGATACTCTATAATCCGACTGGTCAGACTATTTGACAATAGTTTAGCCGATTCGAAGGAACAACCTTCTACGAATGTATGTATCAGAGGCACCCATGGGAGGAAGAAATCTGTGGTGTCTTCCCTCCCATACAATCTACAGGTCATCATCGCTATGTATTTGAACTGCGGTTCCAAAGAAGATATGGAATATATTTCGTTGCTATCGGCCCTGAACTTCACGGGGTGTGAGACCCAATCCTTGATCAAATCAAATAATATTTTTCCATATTTCTCACATTCCTTCTGTTTAAAATCCTCCAGAAACTCGGCATTGTATGTGAAATTTGACATGGGTGGAAACTTGTACATCGCATGTAATTGTTCTGGTATAAAGGTCCCAATAGTGACCTTCTACTCGTTGACGATGGTTCTGGTTGGGATATCTACATGGTATAGCACCCATCAGATCATATCATAGTAAGGAAGCAGACGTGGCTTGGCCTCTACTTTATGCATTTCTTCTTGGACAACGATCTTGTATTTGGTGGCTAGGTCATCCTTCTCATTGTCACTGGAGTCATCTGAATAGTCTACCAATTCGAACTGCAGAATCTCAAAAATATATGAACAAGTTCTGACTGAATCAACGCTTCAGGGTGAAGTATCAGAAACGTTATCCGAGCCTTGCCTTGAAATCTCAGCACTTTCCTTGGACACTTTTCGCGGGGCCATGACGGGGGATTCTGATTTAGCTCTTCTGCGATAAAAATATGTATACATACAAAAATTAGTTTGCTGAGGAAAGTTTCTCTGTGTAAAATAGAAATGAGCTTTGTGACATGGAAGAAAAACATATATATCTTCAACCATTTAAAACCTCGACGTCCTTATGAACAGAACGGTCAAATCAATTTTAGAGACAGATTTAGCAATAAAAACCATATCCTTACTTGCCGCTTCGCCTCATTCCCAATTAATGCCATAAATTTCGACGGTTCGTGACACAAGTTGGCATAAGGAAAATTAAAAATTACCTCGTAGATCGTGCATATTATTATTTTCATTAAATACTGCTTAAGATCGCTTAGTTTCTTTAATCTGGTTTTCTTAAACTTTAATCAACCTTTCGACATTCACATTGTTGGGAGTTTTCACTCTAACCTTTTGAGCCTCTAAAACCCAAGATCGCGATGATTGGACTTAGTTAAGTGAGAATGTAAGTACGATTAATGTTTAATTAATCATGTTTTAATTTCTATCATGAATTCGCAACTCGGGGCTTCGAAGGTATAGTTTTCGGAAGGAGCGTATGTCAAGTCACTAAATCCTGAGATCATGATGATGTGATCTATTTAAATTAGAAGATAAATCGGATTAAGTGTTTTAATTAATTAATATTTAAGCAATATCGCGACTTCTCCACTCGGGGTTTCGAAGGTATATCTTTTGGGAGGCACATATGCTGAGTCGTGAAATCCTGACAGGATTTAACCATGGTCAAAATTAACCACCCTTGACACTAACCTGGGTTACTTATGTAAAATTATCATGGCTTCGCCTATCGGAGTTATGACGGTAACGCTTTTGGAGAGAGTGAACGCTGAGATGCGAAATCCCGACAGCACTTGACTGGGGTTTAAAGAATTTTACTCTTAGCTTTAAATCGAGGTAAGCTTTTAAAAACTTTTCGGGACCTCGCACATTGGGGCTTGTAAATCTTGTGATTTGTAATTCCTAAAGCGTGATATCCCGAGGTACAAAAAGTAAAAATTTTTGTTTAACGATAAAAGGTGGTGACTTATGAAAAATAACATCTTACGCTATTTCTCATGTCAGGACTACTGAAAACTTTAGTTTGTAAGCATCATGAAGTGAAAAAGAACTTAAATACCAACATTTGACTTTAAAAATTATATTTAAACCAGTTGAAAAAGGCGGCTCCTACATAGGCTCCAACTAGGGATCCCGTCTTCCTGTAAGATGGGAAGAATAGTAGACCACGTGCCTATATTGGGTAAATGGATTCAATGGCTTTATCCCAGCGAAAACTGTTCCTAGGAAAAGGATACAGAGGGAAAAAGAGATTTCATCTTTTACTTGTGAAAATATTTTCAAAACTCAAATATGTTTCACACTCAGCTGCAGTCCCTTTCATGACTTTCTCCTTCTCTTTACTGAATTTAGGTCTGCATTTGGATAATCATGACAGTCCTAGAAAATCCAATAGATCTTGTGTCTTTTGGTTTGCATCAAACAAAGTTCATTACATGTTTTTAAACAGGGAGCCCTGTCTTAACTTAGGATGTAGATCCGGTTTTGAGAAAATTGGTTACGAGAGTAGAGTGAGATTCACATATAACAACCTTACAGATATCTCCGACATTACTTCACTGCCAGCGGGCCTGTTTAGTACCTTGGTGAAGTTATCTAGCCCTTTTTTACTGAATTTCCTTTCACCACTTCAAAATATATTTATGTATTTAAATGTTGAGACGAGGGAAATCATTTCTGAATTTCCTTTCATCATCTTTTTGGACTAGATGGACAGTTAAATATAACTTTCCTTTCACCATCTGTCTTATAATTTACTTTTTGAACACGAAGTGGGGGCAATCAGTTTGTATGAGGGGTGATATCTGCGTAATATTTTGCAATGGAGGTCTGTCAACTTACTTCGATTACTCACTACCAAGCCTCCCTCAACTTTCACCATACCTTAGCCCACAGAGAAGAAGGGGAGAAATTATTTCTAGGGGTCTTCCTTCAAGCAAGCCTCAATCTTTTGAAATTGTTGAAAAACCTAGAATAGTTAGGATCAACCTATGCATCACTTTGTTTAGTAAGAGGCTGAGGAGTTGTGAAGACTAGCTTACTTTCCAAAATCTTCTTTGCATATTTCAAAGTTAAAACACAATCTCTTCTCCCCCTGTATGCAAATCCGGAAATATGTTTGGCCTTTCAAGAAGGTAATATCTGAAAACAAAAAGAAGGGTGATGGATAGAGGTATGTAAACTAAAAGACAAGGGTCAAACATTAACACTGACTCCTGAAAACCCTTTTTGGAAGGCTTTACTTTCTCTGCTTATTTTAACTACCTCCTATATTTATTTTAAGTGAAAATTCTTAGGACCCAGAGTGAGTAGTTGTTCTTTTATTGACCATTCAAGTGAAAACATTATATTCATGAGACCATTGCAGTGTTTTGAAAATCTTTGTTAAAAACATAAAATTCTTAGGAATTCCTACCTTTACCTTACCATTTTATAATAACAGAAAACCTTTTCTATCACCTATTTTGGCAAATTTATTTTCTGGTATATGACCTTTTTACCCCTTTTGCTCGTTTAGGCTGCAAACTGAAATATTGAAGGGAAAACATGAAAAAAGTATTAGGTATATATATATATGTATATATATTTGTGAAAGTGCAATTACCAAAAAGAAATTATGAAATAAAAAGAAAAAACAAATTGGTATATACAGTGGAATTTTTTTTGGTAACCAGTTATTGCATATAATGTTTTAAATAATGGTTGATAGGGGCATTGAATATTTTACTATCCATATTTTCTAATAGAAATGAATTCTTTCCTTCGAGAGTTGCGACTCTAAAAGGTCCATACCAAATATGATCAAATTTATCGTGTTTCACTGAGTCTTCCTTCCTATCATCCCATCTCAAAACCAAATCACCTAGGAGAAACTTTCTGTCTTTTGCCTTACTGTCAAATAACGTTTTCATATCATCTTGGTATTTATACAACCTTTCGTCTATTTTGACCCTATGTTGTTGCACTTCAATTAGCTGATTTATCCTTCTGGTAACATGATTTGGTTCTTCTTTCTCATCTTTCCATTATTTCATCACGGGGAGCGCTAGATTTATTGGTAATACCATGTCAGTCCCATACACCATTTGGAAAGGCGAGGTGCCGATAGATTTCTTTGTGCCTATCCAATTTTCCCATAAGGAGTATTTCAGATGCACATGCCAAGATTTTTTATTATCGTCCAACACTTTCTTAATTACATTTATCAGACTCTTGTTTGAAGACTCGTCTAATCCATTTCCTTGGGGATAATAAGTCATGGAATGACCGAGTACAATATTGTATTTCTGGCAGAAACTGATCATAGCCATAGATTTGAAATCCTGGGCATTATCTGTGACTATTTTTCTTGGGTAGCCGAATCTAGACAAAATATTGTCTTCCAGAAAGTCTATTACCACCGAATCTGTTGCCCTTATAGTTAGAATAGCCTCCACCCATTTAGTGAAGTAATCTGTGGCAGTCARGATCCATTTGTGTTGAGTGCTAGAATGGGGGTTAATTTCACCTATAAAATCTAGCCCCCATTGCTRGGAAAGAGCCTCTGTTTTGACCGAAACTAGTGGTAGTGTTGGGATTTTATGCTTGCCTGTGAACAGTTGGCATGGGTTATAGACTCTAACTTTGGCATTTATGTCTGAGAAAAGTTTTRGCCAATAATACCCTACCCTTAGGATATTATAAGTTGTCGCTTTCCAAGCGTGATGTCCCCCACATACACCCTCATGAAATTCACTTATGAACCTCTTTGTTTCTGATTCGACTAAACAGACCAACAGGAAACCTAGTGGGTCCTTCCAATACAATTGATTTTTGGATATACAGTATTTGACCGCATGTAATTTCAGTATTCTAGCTTTGGATGGGGATAAATCACTCAAGAATTTCAATTTCATCAGGTATGACACTATGTTTTTATACCAGCCTGATGAGACAAAATTCTCTTTGATTCAGGTCACGCTTGTTGGCTCATCACAGTCGTTCATGTCCACACCTTCATATCCTTGTAGGCCAATTATACTAAGAGCTCTAAAATTTGATTCTGCTAAGAGTTCGGCCAAACCTTGTCCTTTTACCAATTTCGTTGGTTTTATCTCCAGGTCGAATTCTTGAATTTTGGCAAGCCAACGTCCCCTTCTTCCATCACTGTCAGATTGAACCAAAATATCCTTTACAAAACTGGTAGGTACATACGCTATTATATTGGAATGCAACACATAGGTTCTAAATGCTTTTAATTCCTTCACCATAGCATACGCTCGCTTTTCCATTATATCATATTTAAGTTCTACATCTATGAGACTCTTGCTAAAAAAGGCTATCGGCTATTCGAAACCCTCTTCGTTTTTTGGGAGGAGTACCGTGGCGATTGTGTGTTCGGAGGCGAACAAAAAAATAAGAAAATATTTTCGATAATCAGGGCTTCCCAGTACAGGTGCCTCACTTATGACCCTCTTGATGTGTGCAAATGTTTCTTTAGCTTCGACTATCCATTCCACTTCGTTGTTTTTCTTTATCATATCTATGATCGATTTCACGATTTCAACAAAGTTTGGAATAAATATCCTCAAAAAAATTATTTTTCCTAAAAATGATTGAATTTCTTTTACATTCCTAGGAATATTTATAGTATCTATAGCCTCAACTCTTTTAGGATTGATTTTAATACCGTCTTGAGATACAATATGGCCCAAGAGTTTACCTTCTTGCATGGTGAAGTGGGATTTTTTGGGATTCAAAGATAGACCAAACTTACGACATTTCTCAAATGCTTGCTTGAGATGTACCAGATGATCTTCATCAGATTTAGAAAAAATAGTTAGATCATCAAGATAAATGACCACAAATTTATCTCTTTCCCCAATGAAAGCAATGTCCATAGCACATTGGAAGGTAGTGCCTTCATTCATTAAACCAAAAGGAATTTTATCATACATAAAAGTACCCCAAGGGGTAGAAAAAATTGTTTTCTCTTTATCTAGTTCACTTATGGTGATTTGATTATACCCAGAGAACCCGTCTATCATTGACATCCTGTTTGCCCCAACTACCTTTTCTAAAACGTGATCCATTTTGGGTAGAGGGTAGTTATCTTTAAGGGAGGACTTATTTAGATTTCTAAAGTCCACACACAGTCTAATCTCCCCACTCTTCTTTCTGACTAGGACCAGGTTTGCTACCCAATCGGAATATCTCAGAGGAACTATTATTTTTGCATCCAAGAGATTTTTGACTTCCTTTTCAACCACAGGTAATAAAATAGGGTTGATCTGTCTAAGTTTTTGTTGAAAGGGTTTAACACTAGGTTTTAGGGGTATCTTGTGTTCGATTATAGTGGTGTCGTAATTTCTCAACTCTTTGTAAGACCAAGCTAAAACATGTTTATACTGTCCGAGCAAGTCTTTATACTTGATTTTTACCTCAAGAAGAAGGTACTTTGATATTTTTACCATCCTAGGTTCATCTTTTGTCCCTACATCGCAGTATTCAACCTCCTCTGGTTGGGGCTGTAGGGTGGATTTCAAGGGTATGTCATTCTGATCAAACAGTCTCTCTAGAGGAATCAGTTCTTTCAGAATCTGATTGTTCTTTAGAACCAGCATGCGATGATTTGCAATTTTTTCTTATAACTCTTGAGGGTCTTCTCCTTCTTGCATGATCCATATGTGATCATTTTGATTCTCTTGATCAATGTGAGTTTCAGAGAAGTCGCGTACTACTTTGAGGAATTTCCTGATCTGTTCGTCATCCTCGAAAACCTGCCAGTGTTGTATGTTGTTCGGGATGGATGGTCGGTGCCTTACCTCTATGTGGTACTTCAATTTAAACGCAGTAGGGGGAGTGAACGTCGAGGCTGCCCTGGATAACGAGTCGGCTTGCAAATTTTCAACACATGGGATGAAGTGAATATTTATATATGAGAAGAAATTTTCCATTAGATCCCAGACACAATTTCTGTATGATCTCAATCTCAGGTGCTTGGCCTGATATTGTCGATTCATCTGTTTGACTATCATCTCTGTGTCTTCATATACCTCGAGGTTCTTTATGTTTAGCTTCTTGGCAACTTCCAATCCTAATATTAAGGCTTCATACTCACATACATTGTTTGTGTAGTCTATATCCCATTGAAGCCTGTAAGAGAAAGGGACAACAAATTTATTTTCTGGTGCTACAAAAAGTACCCCTGCACCTGCTCCTTCACATGACAGGGCACCATCAAAAAAAAATTTCCAAATCCTAGTGCTATGCATATTTTCTAATTCTTTCTCATCTATGTAATTTTCCTCTGTGCAGCTATCTAGACCATCATCAAAAGACAAAATACAATTTCCTAGATCTTGATCCGCAATGTAAACAGGAAAATTGTTAGGATTCTGAGGATCGCTCACTGTATAGGCTAACCTCGTTTCCCTGTATAACCGAGTAAGTTGTCCACCACACACAGGAATTGTGGTGTAATTCATGTCGAGTTGGAGGGACCCCCCAAGTTTGGCTCCCCATGACCTTGATAGTAGTAAGCCATACTTTGGGGGGATATCAACAATAACTACATCCATCAGGACGCTTTTGAATGGGACCTGTGCAAGGGTGACTACTAAATCTTTTATCATACCCATGCACTTAACTCTTCTTGAATCGAAAGAGTAGAGATCTCCGTAAGGTCTGGTGATATCAAGGCCTAGCCTATCCATAATAGTTTTGGGCATCACGTTATGTGAAGCTCCAGAGTCTAGCATGCAGTTATGCAGCAGTCGATCATGCACATTTAGGGTGATATAGAAAGGAGCGACGGTATCTTTGGCACCCTCAAAATGTGGACCAAAAGTGATATTGGGCTTATCATCTCCCAAGTTTATCACATCAGATTGACTTTCTTGATCTGAACAACCTATCACTTTGGTTATGTGTTTACGATATGCAAGATTCTTTGCTAACTCAACTAGAGGGCTTGGTATTTTGATCCTATTTATCTCATTTTCAAAACTAAAACTGCCACTACCTTTGTCTGTTTCTCTGGTTGAGATCTCAGACTCTCTCTTCTCCAACTTACTTGTCTGAGTTGATTTATTACTCGTGATCTTTATTACCGATGTATGTGTATCAGCTATCTTGATCTCCTTTGTTTGGGTCTCATCCTCCTTCGTCTTTGGATCCAATAAGTCATTCCTTTAGATGTTTCATTCTCCTTTGGGGTGGGAACATATACTTCACCTCTAGGGAGAATTTTCCTGGGTTGAGAAATCAACGCAGGTTTGTTTTTAGACCTCAAGTTATACCTAGGTTGGACTTCAGCCATTATTGAATCAGTTACTTCTTGATAGTCAGGGACATCTGTATTGTTTATGTCATTATCTTCATCTGAGGGTTGCTATGTGCTTAAAGAATTCTCATAATCTTCTTTAGTCACATAAGTCTAAGTGCAATCATCACCAAGATTTGTCAAATCTTCTTCTAGACCCTCGAAATATTCCAAGTCATTTCCTCCTATAAAATTTTCATTTTTTAAAGGAGTTTGAATTTTTTGATCTTCATTTTTAGTCTGTCTTTGTTGATTTTGAAGGTTGGGGTTTCTCCTAAATTCTCTTTTAACGAAAAGATCGACCTTCGATTGATCTAGTTCCATCCTAGAAATTTTATTCGACAATTCCTTAATTATCCTAGCCATATCGTCCATTTTATAGTCTATGGATCTATTAGACCCTGAGAGTCCGGCTTGTTCCCTGAAACGTCTGGTTTCTCAGTTTCCCGTTTCTACCTTAGCTTTCAACTTTCCAGAAGCCATCATGTTAGATTCGATTTCTACAGCATCATCCTTCATTCGGGTTAGGGTAGCCCCTCTTCTTTCTCTTAAGAGAAGGGTGAAATTGGGTTCGAAAGCTCCCACAAAGGTTACTTTGGCTGTAGGTTGGGATGGTTTAACTTCGGCTGGGATTTTATTATACAACTTATTAAATCTTTGAATAAATTCCATAACTGTTTCCGAATTCTTTTTCTTTAAAGAGCCGAACTCGGTCAAACAATACAAGTGATCTTTCCTTTCACCCCATTTCCTAAGGAAAGTGTCTTCTAGAGCATCGTAGGATAATATTGACACTACGGGTAGGCTTTGAAACCAGGTTCGTACCTGTCCTTCGAAAGTTTGGACAAAAATTCTCGAATATACATCTTCATGTTTGAGACCTAGGATATTCACGAACTGATCAAAGAAGTTTATATGTTCGGCTACGGTTAGGTCTCCTTCTCCTGTAAACATAGGTAAGTTTTTTATATAATTTTCGGGAAGTTCATGAAGAGGGACAAGTAGAACCAAAGGCACATATCTTGCAGCCACTTTAGTGAAAAATCTGGGAGGGGGGAGAGGCCCTTGGCCTCCTACTCCTCCTCCTTGAGCCCCACCACCTCCTAAAACTCCTCCACCTCTGAAAACCCCTCCACCTCCTCCTCCAGTGGCTGCCATTGGTACTACTGGATAGGGAAATGATGTATTGTATAGAGGGTTCTGGAACACTAAAAGAGAATCTTTAGCTTCTTTGTGAGACGGGAAAACCAAAGACAAGTGATAAGTGATTCCATCTTATTTAAACATGGATTCGCCAAGTGAAATATAAGAAAATCCTTAAAAGGATGTTCACTCTTTGTTCACTATCAAAGGGTGAAACTTGCAAGAATGTCCTTCTTCCCAGGGAAAAGGTTTCGTAACTTCGTCCCCGGCAACGGTGCCAAAAATATGTTATTCTAGAGTCTATACTTAAGGCTTAGAAATTAAAATGTCTAGGCATCCGAAAGTGAGTAAAGGATAAAGAAAAGGAAAGCATAAACCTTCGGGAAAATAAGCTAATGTTGATTTCCTGGTTGTCTCTGTCTAGCCTCTAACTGTTCTTGGATGTTTATAATGCACTCAATCGCAGCCCACGAATGCTCAAGTTCTACCCGGGTATTGGTTGTTTTAAGAATAGTATCGAAAAGGTTCAAAGCGATATGTGTTTAGTCTAATAAACCGGGCTCAATGTTAGGCTGTCTTACAACAGGGACATTCATAGAGGAACAGTGAAATTAAAAGAAAGTTTCAAAGTTTTAAATGATGTCTCAATTTGATCGTATAAAAGAGAACTGTCTGATTTATTGTTAAAGATAAATTACAAACCAAAGGCCTTTTCTCGTAACTGTGTTATCTAGTAAATAAGTGGTGTGCGTGAAAATGCGAGAAAAAAATAAAGTTGTTTATAAAACGAGGCTCCTATCAAGGGAGAATCTCGCCCTGTAAAAAGAAGAAGAAAAAGATGAGAAGAAATCTGATGAATGCACAAAATATGAAAATCTAATGAGTCCATAGGTATTGTACCTGCTGATAGCCGATACAAAGGAAAAACTATAAACTATATAGATAATTAAAATTAATCACCATAGTAGAGGTTTTACTAAATTGCAATGTAACATTCATCAAACATATATGTGCGAAATGAAATTGAACAAGAAATATAGAGGAAACAAACTCATAACAAAGTCTTGACGGAATCAAGAGTCTTCAGATTGCTTTGTATTAATATTCAAAAAGAAGGGTCTCTATTACAATCGACCAAAATAGGTCCAACATTTGTTCTTTCTACAAAATGTATATTTATGCAAATTTCTATAGTATGGAATCTCAAACATTCCAGAGGTTTTCGGTTAGAACAAAGGAGATTAATCGTTTCAATTCTTGGTCTCTGCCCTTATTTGGTACCGGAAACCTACCTCTTTGCATGCTCCATGCAAATGACGCACTTCTCCACCAACTGGGATATTAAGTTAGAAGGTTCTTCTTGATTGTTGGCCTCGAAAGTGTAACAATCCTACGCCAATTTTGGCAACTTTTCCTCCACCTGTTGGTCTTTGGCGTTGACAGAACATAATTGTACAATCTGTTTAATCAACCATTTATCTCTTTGGACTATGTCCATATAGGTTATTTGTGATATTTCGGCCAATTCTCTTTCTTCATTTTCCTTGATCTTGAGCAGATGTTTGGTTGTATTGATCTGGCCCAGTGTTTCAATGTTGCCTTCATCATCAGAACCCAACCAACTTCCATCTAGAAAACTGAAGGTTTCTTCTCAAGATTTTCTTATCTCTCTAGCTTGTTGTCTGCCTTTGGATATGTCATGCTCACATTCTTTCAACAAAATGTTACCTCAGGTCTACTCTGAGATAGAAAACCTGGAATTACTACTTGTCTCCCTTCTCGTCATGGCTATAATAGCCTCCTAGAAAGAAACTAGGGCCTCCCTAGCGTCTTTTTCTCTGAGAGTGAGTTTTTCCAAGACTCGATCAATGAGTTGGTATTTTCCTTGAATTGTTTCTACCTTAGCAAGTAGGCCTTGTTGAGTTGTCGACACTCTTTTCCTGATCTCTATAGCTTGGGATTGAAATATCCCGATATCAATTACTTGGCTTTCGGTGAAGTCTAATTTGACTTGTAGTTGCTCTATCAATTCTCTTTTTTGGTCTACCTTTGTCTGACTTGTCTGAGCCATCAACTGCATTTGTTTGAGGTCGACTTTGAGCCGCTCAATTTCCTTTTGATCAACTACTCTAGTTTGTTCCAAACCTGTATTCACCTGATCTGTGGCAGTGGCCTCTGTTGTAGCTATTTTAGCCTCTAATGTTTTGATTAAATGATTTTTTTGCTTCAGCTGATCCTTTAGGGTCCTGACTAAATATTGGTTGGATGTATCAAAAGACCCCAAAGTTCCTGCTATTTGAGTCACAAATTCTTTCTTCTTCACATATTTTCCTTCAGCTAAGATTTTGAATTTCTTGTCTACCTTACCCGCCTCTTGATAAAATTCATGTTTCATGATAGCCTTTCTCTTCTTATCAAAGAAGAATTCATTCGGAGGTAGATCTTCCGTTGTTGTGGGCATTAATTCTTGGCCAAAAACCCACGCTGCGTCTGGGGCCCCTTTCGTGGACTGTAGGGGGGTAATAGAAAAGATGGGATTGCCAACCTTCTTAGATTATTTCCTTGGAGTAACAACTAAGATTGGCTCGCTCGGAGGGTAGGACATCTCAGCTTCCTGTTTCAGGCCCCCAGTTTTCTCTTTCTTGTCTTGGTGTTCTTCTCGGCCGGGTGCTGAATCTTTGGAGCCTTCGGCTTCCATTTCCTGCACCTCTATGGTCATTGTATTCTCACCTCGTAATACTAGGGGAAGGCAGCTCTACCGATGTTCTTGGAATTTGAAAACATTGGCCCTCTCTTCAGGTGACAGGGCTTGTATCCAAGCCAAAACCTCAGCATAATATCTCATGCCTCGGAAAATGTCATCATGAGGTGAATTCTCATGCTCAAACCTTTTGAGGCCATAACTAGCCAAGTGATTACTCACGACCCTTTGTGGTTCATGTTTCTTAAATTCAATGTGAACCAATTTAATGTCTTCCAAGGATGCTGCTTTAGCCTTTGCATGCCCAAAATCTAATAAAGAATAGGTGTTCAAATGAATAGGGAATGGTGGCCATACCTTCTTAGAATATCCCTTAAGCTCTTTGCTCATGCCACCAATCACAGTTTTCCTGGCGATCTTGTGACAAGCCAGTCTATCAAGTATAAATAATGGTAGATCATGTGGAGGGACAGAAGCACCGAAAACCTTGAGGTATGAAAATTATGCTTCCACATACCAGTCGGCCACACTACTCAAATTTACCGCGATGCTATCTGAGATCCTAGGTGGTGGATTACCGAAGATGGTGACATGCATTAGTACCATTACCCAATTGAAAATTTCATATACGAAATCTGAAGCCTTGTCCTCCCACATCTTTGAATGGTAGATGTGGATAAGCTCAGCATCCGATGGATACTAGCTCTAGCTCATTAAGGGAAAATGCATCATGCAACACATGACGTCCATGATGTATGCGGACATAAAAAATGAAGTGGCTTTCCCGCTCGCCCTCTACGTTCGATATTCTGTAATCCGACTGGTCAAACTATCTGGCAATAGTTTATCCCAGTCAAAGGAATAACCTTCTGTGACTTTATGCATCAGAGGCATCCATGGGAGGAAGAAATGTGTGGTGTCTTCCCTCCCATACAATCTACAGGTCATCATCACTATGTATTTGAACTGTGGTTCCAAAGAAGATATGGAATAAATTTTGTTGCTATCGGCCCTGAACTTCGCGGTGTGCGAGACTCAATTCTTGATCAAATCAGAGAATCTTTTTCCATATTGCTCGCATTCCTTCTGTTTAAAATACTCTAGAAACTTGGCATTTTATGTGAAATTTGACGTGGGTGGCAACTTGTACATCGCCTGTAATTGTTCCAGTCTAAAGGTCCCAATAGTGACCTTATGTTCGTTGACGATGGTTCTGGTTGGGATATCTACATGGTCTAGTGCCCATCAGATCATATCATAGTAAGGAAGTAGATGTGGCTTGGCCGCTACATTATGCATTTCTGCTTGGACACCGATCTTGTATTTGGTGGCCAGGTCGTCCTTCTCATTGTCACTGGAGTCATCTGAACAGTCTACCAATTCAGACTGCAGAATCTCAGAAATATACGACCAAGTTCTGACTGAATCAACGCTTTGGGGTGAAGTATCAGAAACATTATCTGAGCCTTGCCCTGAAATCTCAGCACTTGCCTTGGACGCTTTTCACGGGGCCATGATGGGGTATTCTGATTTAGCTCTCCTGCGATAAAAATATGTATACATACAGAAATCAGTTTGCTAAGGAAAGTTTCTCTGTGTAAAATAGAAATGAGCTTTGTGACACGTAAGAAAAAGATCTATATCTTCAACCATTTAAAACCTCGACGTCCTGATGAACAAAACAGTCAAATAAATTTTAGAGACAGATTTAGCAATAAAAACCATATCCTTACTTGCCACTTTGCCTCATTCCCAATTAATGCCATAAATTTCGACGGTTCGTGACACAAGTTGGCGTAAGGAAAATTTAAAATTTCCTCGTAGACTATGCATATTATTATTTGCATTAAATACTGCTTAAGCTCGCTTAGTTTCTTTAATTCGACTTTCTTAAACTTTAATCAACCTTTCGGCGTTCGCCTTGTCGGGAGTTTTCAATCTAACCTTTCGAGCCTCTAAAACCCGAGATTGTGATGATTGGACTTAGTTAAGCGATAATGTAAGTAGGATTAACATTTAATTAATCATGTTTTAATTTATATCGTGAATTCGCAACTCAGGGCTTCGAAGGTATAGTTTTCGGGAGGAGCATATGCCGAGTCACGAAATCCTGAGATTGCGATGAAGTGATCTATTTAAATTAGAAGATAAATCAGATTAAGTGTTTTAATTAATTAATATTTGAGCAATATCACGACTTCTCCACTCGAGGTTTTGAAGGTATAGCTTTTGGGAGGCGCATATGCCGAGTCATGAAATCTTGACGGGCTTTAACCATGGTCAAAATTAACCACCCCTAACACTAACTTGGGTTACTTATGTAAAAGTATCACGGCTTCTCCTATCAGAGTTATGATGGTAATGCTTTTGGAGAGAGTGAACGCCGAGATGTGAAATCCCGACAGCACTTGACTAGAGTTTAAAGAATTTTACTCTTAGCTTTAACTTGAGGTAAGCTTTTAACAACTTTTCATGACCTCACACATCGGGCTTGTAAGTCTTCTGATTTGTAACTCCCAAAGCATGATATCCCGAGGTACAAAAAGTAAAAAAATTCCTTTAATGATAAAATGTGGTGACTTATGAAAAATAACATCTTACACTATTTCGCATGTCGGGACTACTAAAAACTTTAGTTTGTAAGCGTCACGAAGTGAAAAAGAACTTAAAGACCAACATTTGACTTTAAAAATTATATTTAAACCAGTTGAAAAAGGCATCTCCAACAGCTGGGGTGGAAACCAAGTTTCGGACCCCCCTTTGGTTAAATGACGTAAGGAAGGGGGGGGGGGGGG
>JASDQU010100184.1:40396-138455 GCA_032191745.1 Picea mariana
TTTTTATTATTTTATTTGATTTTTATTTTAAAACTTTTATTCTGTTATTATAATTTGTTTTTGAATTGTTTTTAATTATTAACTTTTTTATAACATTTTTATTTTATATTTTGTTTTAATTTTTAAGTTTTATAATGTTTTTTTTTTATTGTTTTATTTATTGATTATCTAGTAACTATTAATTATTTATTTAAAATTAATTATTCGTGCACTAATCTAATTTCTAACCTAATTACACCAACCCAATTATACTAATTTAATTACACTAGTATTAACACTATTAATTTAATAACCTATTAACTAATTAATTCCTTGTTATTGTTTATCCTATTTTAATTTACCATTATCTTAGGCAAGGATGAGTGGTGGGTGAGATGTGGCCAATAAGATGAATGGGTAGGGGAGTGAGTGGTGCTGAAGTGAATGCATGGTGCAATAGGATGATGAATGAAGGATGGAGGGAGAGGAAACATCGTTGAGAAAACCATCGAGCCAGGTGCTTTCGTCATGAGAGCAACAACAAATGAAAAATTGAATGATCAGATTTCCTATAATTTATAGGACCCTGACATAGGATCCAATTGGGGATGGAATCTCCATTAAGAGGTGTCAAGAGAATTGTATATTAGTAGCTTGATCCATTGGGATGATCCCATGTCTAAGACTGCAACCTATACCAATCCTTCATCCAAAAGATAAATGCAAACTGAAAGTTGAAGCTGAAAACCAATAGCTGCTGAAAACTGAAAGCACACATGCTGAAGTCTAAAACTGAAACTGAAAAAAGTGCTTGATCCATAAGATTATTTATATACAAATGAGCCTACCCTGCTTGCTGAAAACCAATGTTGAATCAAGTGATATCAAACTTCCAGTAAAGCCAATCAAGAAAATGGCTTCTTAACTACTTCTCGCTTTCAGCTCCTCTGAGCAAAAAGAAAAACTGAAAAACTGAAAATTTATACCACCATCTAAAACTATCTCCATAGTTTATAAACATTTCAAAACTCATCTTCATCGTAGATTCTAACAGGATTGAAAAAGGATCCTTAGTGATATGAAAAAACATTGTTTGTTTATCAACAATTTTGTTTTCTCGATCTATGGTTGTTTCCTGTTCTATGTCTTTAAGTAGAATTTTATGACATGAACAATCAACCATTTTCTTGATAGTTTCCTCAATATTGACATCAAAAGGAAGTTGAAAAGGATCTTCAATGGAAAAAATTTGACGATGAAAGCCTTGGGACTGAATTTGACCCTCTAAGGTCTCAAGATCATTCTCAAGGTTTTCAACAAACTCTTCTAAGAAAATGATCTTATCTTTAGAAGAAAATTTACATGACTTAAAATACATCGGTAAAAAATTTGATAAAGCCTCTTCGATTTGATCATCATCAAACATGTCAAAATATTCTTTAAAACCCTCAACAGAAACAAGATTTTCTACTAACTCTAGTTTTTCCATCCATGTTTCCAAGAAGACAACCCCAAAACTTGATATAGACCTTATGGATTTAGGGGGTAAACTATCAACCCAACTTTCACACTTCCCTTGGAGAGAATCATAAAATAATCTGATGAAGGCATCTTCATGATTGACTCTAAGGAGTTCAGTAAAATCCTAGAAATTTGATATGTGCTCTAAATTCAAGCATAAATCCTCTTCATTAAATTTAGGACCATTGCTTAAATAATATGTATCCTTGGGTAAAGGATTATAAAAACCATAAATCTATGAAAAATCAAAGCGTGCATACCTCAAAATGATAGTATCAACAACTAAGTTCTTCATTAGCCCAATGGAGTCACCAGTGAATGCTTCAAGAAATGAATCTTTCTAACAGTGGAATCACCTTCCAACTGATAATTTGATGTGTGAAGTCGCCATGATATTCTTTCATATGGGTATAACTGAGAATGGAGTCTTCAGGTGGATGATTTCATCCTTCCTATGTCTGATCACTATCCACCATTAGTAATTAGATCTGAAACTTGATACTCTTTCCCGGAGAAATTGAAACTTTTTGTTCCCTAGTATGGTCGCCACTATGTTATCACTCTGCAATTTCTTGGGTTGAGGAATAAATTGACAGAGGTAACCACAAAACCAGTTTGGAAGCTGGGATCTAGCCCTACCAGCTTCAGAGAGGGATCTCTCTATCTGATTTAGCTATGTTCTTTTGAAATTTTAGGCTAGTTATGATAGGTCAAGGTTTGTTTGTTTATTTTTTAATTGTTTGGTTGGAACAAAGAAAATGGTCCATTGGGCAATGGAGTCACTGGATTAGTCCAATCAAGGCATTTTCTACAGGAAACCTTACAGGGTAGGATAGGAACTTTTGTTGGATTCTTAAGATTATTAATTAATGTGAAAGAAAAGGTGAGGAAGTTAGATTGTACCAGAGAAATTAAGAATTATGGAACTAACCCTCTCATAGAAAACATAGAAATTATTCAAAGACAGAGACAAAGTGTGCATTTAAAAAAACTATGCACCTATTTTTCTATTGAATAATTTAGAATTCATGGATAACAGATGAACAATAGTGAAAACATAGATACAATGACAAATGCACTTCACCAATATAAGTGACACGCGAATCCTGTAATGCTGCAACTGAAAGTTGATTACATGAAGCCTCAGATAGTTGTTTCACATCAATGGATCTTCTATTCTCTACTTGTTCCAACCATTTTACATCAATAATCACAACTATATATAAGAAAAATCATCCCCCGGGCTCAGGAGGTTGGATCTAACTGACTCCCCAAAAATAGCAACATGTTACATTAAAATTTGGAATTGTATTCCCCAAAAATAGACCAAACTGCTGAAAATATAGGGATGCAATGATGATCTTGATTCTCCCAAACCATTATAGATGTGTGAAACTTGGAATAGGTTTTTTTACATCAGCTTGTCTTGAGAAAAACCCTCTCTCGGTTTTTTGAAATTCATCTCCAACTGTCCGGGGTATGGGTTTGAAATAGATGTCTCAAACAAGAAAATCCTAAATATCAAAAAATAGGGCCCAAATATGCTTTTTATTCTCCCAATATGTAACATATATGCTAAATCTAGGAGAGGTATTGTAAATTTTCCTGTGCTGAGACAAAACCTCTTTCAGTTTCTCAAAATGTGCTATGGTTAGCCTGGAAATTGCCTCGGAAGATGACTGCTCAAAAATGGTTTCGGGAGTGGTTTTTGGAGGGGGGTAGATTGGTAAGTGGTATTAGGGGGGGTCCAAAATTACAGGGGAGTGACATGTGGTGGGGGTGGAAACCAATTTTTGGACCCCGTTTGGTTAAATGACATAAGGAGGGGGGGGTCTAAAATATGAATGTCGAGAGGGGACTTAGGATATAGTTAGTTTTCGTTTTTATTATTTTATTTGATTTTTATTTTATAACTTTTATTACGTTATTATAATTTGTTTTTGAAATGTTTTTAATTATTAAAAATTTTATAATGTTTTGTTTTTTTTTTTTTTGAATTTTTAAGTTTTATAATGTTTTCTTTATTGTTTTGTTTATTGATTATTTAGTAACTATTAATTAATTATTTAAAATTAATTATTAGTGCACTAATCTAATTTCTAACCTAATTACAAATTTCTAACCTAAGTACACTAACCCAATTATACTAGTTTAATTACACTAGTATTAACACTATTAATTTAATAACCTATTAACGAATTAATTCCTTATTATTGTTTATCCTAAGTTGATTTACCATTATCTTATATAGGGATGAGTGGTGGGTGATATGTGGCCAATAAGATGAATGGGAAGGGGAGTGAGTGGCACATAAGTGAATGAATGGTGCAACAAGATGGTGACTGAAGGATGGAGGGAGACACAACATCATCGAGGAAACCATCGAGCCAGGTGATTTCATCATGAGAGCAACAAAAAATGAAAAAATGAATGATCAAATTTCCTATAATTTATAGAACCCTAACACCATGAACACGCTGAAGAGGCCTAGAGGGTAAATGGGACAACCCCAAACCATACAGAAGTGACCGTGCAAGGATGGTCACACACAACAGAGCTAGAGAAACAGTAGAAGGGGCTAGCCAAAGATGTTATCATCCGACCAGAAGCATATGACGATGGAAGAACAATGGAGGCTAGAACCTCAAGACAACCACCATATCAAAAGGGAAAACAACCCATAGAAAGATCACTATGCAGACACGCTGCAACAACCATAGTCTTGCCGCGCACTCTGAAAGGGGTGCAGGCCACACCTAACCTTCTGGGATGTATGGAAAAACTATGCTACTTAGACCATGATGTGGCCGACATGGACAAGTTCCCAGAATTTGCAAGACAGGTCTACCTTGACAGCATGGGTAGAAGACCCTTCGATGATCCAATTTTACAACCAAAACAATGGGCAATCAGATTGGACAACACCGAAAATCTAAACCTTTTAGATATCCCATAGTTTGGAAGGGGTCGCGACGTATACAACTGCATTAAGAAATTGATGGTAGTCACCCACAGAGGGTATCTATGGGTGGAAGAGCATGTCTCTATAGACATGGATCTCATTTCTTATATTACAGGTCTACCATCTCGAGGGGAGAATCCTGTGCAGTACCTCGACGACAAGACAAAGGGGAAGGCATTGGTAGAGGATATGAAAAAGACATATGGAACAGAGAGAGGGTCACATGGAATCATCATCAAGTGTATCAGTGACACAACAACAAGGTTGGCCAGGAAACTCATGGCCTGCAAGTTTCTCAAGGCTGCAAGGAGGAAGTCCCTGTCGAGGTCATTGTGGTTCCAACATAGTGCATGGAGGGAACTATGCTTAGCTAGGCCCTGTACTTATTAAACTTGTTCCTTGAGGACTGTAGAGACATGCAGGACCTAGGGACAAAGTTTCATTACTCTTGGCTACTCATCTTGATTGCCTTGATCAGATGGAGGGAGCCCTAGTACACATAATTTTGCAAGCGGACTAGTGGTTGCCACACAACGTGGTACACATCATTTTGGATAACTTCAAACCACAAAGTTAGAAACACAAATGCAATCATTTTTGTGGGGTATTACAATGACCTCCAAGAAATCATTTCCAGCACTTGGAAAATTACTCCATAAGTCATCGTGAAATATCAGGACATCGCCACCTTCAAAGCGACCAGGCACACCGTATGGATCCAAGAGAGAAGGGATCCTGAGAAGGAATGGATACAATTGCGATATTGCGTCAAGGAAGAAGACGTAGAGATCAAAATCATGGATTGGCAAGATGACTGGAGAGTTCCAGTTCTAACTCAAGAGATGCCCAGAGGTAAGGAGGTTGATGCAGGGAAAGTTAAAACACCTTCCAGTGATAAAGTTGTACCTAAGAAGCCAAAGCCAAGTCAAAATATGGCACAACAAAAGAAGGGGGGTGTGCCAAATAAAGGTACCCAGAATGGGAAAAATGACACCACCCAAGCACCAAAAGAACCAGAAAAAAGGCTACGATATCATAAGGAACCCCATTGATTGATACCCCACAAGAACAAGGTTGGACCAAGATGTCGATCATACACATTGGGGGTGTGCACAAAAAGGACAAGGCATAGAAGCAGTCACAATAATATACAATCACTGAGGACGACGTGGAGCTCATGGCCAAAAGAGTCTAGGACCAGGAAACAGAGGGGTTTGAAGATGCCAACACTAAAGGGACCAAATTTAGGATGAGCTAGCTGACATAAGGCGGGTCCTAGAGAAGATTAGAGAAGCACAGAGGGTGCACATAGGAATGAATTCATTTCCCACAACATCATAATGAGGAGCCAAGGCTACGCTAAGCGAACATGAGATGAACCAGATGATAGCACAAACTATTCCAGATTACACCCAACATGTTGCACATAGATGAGATTGTAGCCCAGACACCCTTGAAATATCTAGCATAGATACACTTGGTAATGAAGTGGATACCAACCAAGGAAATATACAAACTACAAGTCAATGTCACACAGGAGGTGCAGTTGCGTGCATGAACAAATGAAAAAAAGTTTCATCATACAAAGGAAAACAAATAGGAGTTGGATTTGGTGCTTGAGCAAGTCAATATCGAGACCAAAGATGAGAAATATTGCACATATAGGATCAAGCAGGGAGTGGTTGAATCCTATGACATAATTCCAAAAAGCACACAAATAGCAGAGCCCACGACAACACAGAAAATTGATCAAATTGTGCAAACAATTTATCAATAGAGGAAGGAGATCAAGAACCTCTAGGAACAACTCATTACTACCACTCCCCCGAAGGTGAAGGAACAAAGGAAGCAAGAAGAAACCAGACATATGGATGAAATGGAATGACAAGTCAATGCAATTGTTGACTTGTTTGATAGGGAAGTACAACTATGGACAAAGCTAGAAGAAGATAAACAAGTCCAACACTRGGACTAGGAAGAGGAAAAGATAAGTGCATCCATCCAGGACCTCAAGCAGAGGCAGAAAATGATGAAGATCACCGAACACCTAAAGGGAATGCAAGACATGAAGAAGTTGAAAGAAAAKATAGTATTTGCGCAAACTTAGAAGAAGGATCGACCAACTCAAATGGAACCTCTCCAAGAGCTAGCAGCGGAGATCATTGCATAGRAAAAGGAGGAAAATAAGAACATGGTGCAAAAGTACACAGAGTGCACATAAATGAATAGGGAGGAGATCACATCACAAGTGTTAGATGCTCTCAAAGAAAATATCACACAGTCTCAAACACAAGGAAGGGAACTCACAGAAAAGTTTCACACTCTAGCAGGAACTATTGAAGAAGCATGCAAATCATAGGTGGCTCGAGATGAGCCACATGTTAGTGTTGGGGGCATGTTAGACACAGACCAAGTCTGGGGAAAAGGCTATTTTGGGGGAGAGAAGCACGAAGGGAAGAAAGGATAGCTAGAAGGAAAAGAAACACATGTGAGGGAAGCATGCGAGGTGCGCATGAAAGGGAGACCTAACTACATTAGGGTTAGGGTTTTTTCAACATATTGTAATGGTTGATGATCTAGTAATGAGGGAAGTATTACTAGGAGGTATAAGAGGGAAGACTCGAGTGGAATATATACAGAAAGAGATCAGTAGTACCTAGGAAGTAGAGAGAGTCTGAGAGTTGTAAGGTTTGTAAGAAATGCAACATTTCGTAAGCAAGTCAGATAGAGAATAATTGAGCAACTTGATCCCTAGGGTCATATCTCAGGCTAAGGATCTTGGTGTGATCTAGTCAGCCTCACAGGGATTGGGACACTTGTTGAGATTGTAATATCCAAGACCATAACTGTGCACGGTGCGACATATTGTTGAGACATAATAAATATCTTGAGAGACAAATCTTTGTGGATGTAGCCCAGAAGGGGGTGAACCATGTTAAATCTTGTGTTATGTGACTGAATGTATGCATATCCGTTGTTGTTAAGGGTTAAATGCTATATGAATGAATTAAGGAACTATTTAAATATGATACTCCACATGCATGAATAAGAATTATTGTTTTAATCAAGAGGATATAATAAATAAATAAATATCACAAGGTACAACCACAAAAATCCACTCATTCCCAAGATGCAAACATCTGAGTATTGCAGCCACCCATAGAGCTATCTCAGGTGAGACTACACA
This sequence comes from Picea mariana, assembly GCA_032191745.1. NCBI lineage: Eukaryota > Viridiplantae > Streptophyta > Pinopsida > Pinales > Pinaceae > Picea > Picea mariana. Next base: position 48,046 of record JASDQU010100184.1, read on the forward strand.
ATACATCTTGTGTGTTGTGTTGCCTTTTGGTTTACCAGGGGGGCCAATAGGTTTAGAGGGATTTTGTTGGAATCTCTTTAAATCTGAACATGGGTCAACTTATGACAGTAAGGTAAGATCAAATTAGATAACTGATCAAGTAGAATAGAACCCAACAAATAGTGTGATGAATAAAACAAATAATATCTAAAGAATAAAGCAACAAAAGGGGTTCACAATATATAAACACATAGTATGAACATGGAAAAGTTATTAATGTTATGAAAGAATATTAAAGATCTCTTGGAATCAAAGAACTAAATAATATCAAGAAGAATAAGAAATAGATCAAGAAGATCAATAAGCTTCACACCCTTGTCCATTATGGAAAAAGAGAAGACAATAAAACCTTATTTGAACACAAAAATCGCAAAAGATTGAGATAACAATTGGCACAGTCACAGGGGGAGAAAAGTAGTAAAATTTTTCTTCCCTTTGTCATTGATGTCAAAAGAGGAGAGATAAACAACAAAAACAAAGTCCAAAATAAATGGGACAAAGATAGGGGGGGCATCACCTCAGAGGGAGAATCACCTTAGGGGGAGTATCATCTCAGGGGGAGAAGAGAAATATTCCCTTTTTCATTGTTATCAAATGGGGAGAGATAAAGAGTAAAACAAAGTTATCTCAAAGGACTCAAAATACATAATACATTTCACAAGGGAAGTAAGATTGTTTTACTAAGGCTTCAATCAATAACAAAGGGGGAGATTGTTGGTAATTTGTTGTCATTTATGTCAACATTGATAAATGAGTGAAGTATCATTGATTGATTGGTTTGAGAAGAATTGTCAATATTGGACATATTGTTATGAAGGTGACTTGAATGTCAAGCATTGTCAATATTGGACATAATGTTATGAAGGTGACTTGAATATCAGTAGAAAGATAATATTGACTAATATATTGTATGGTCTTGATACACTCATCCTATATTGTATAAGGTTGAGATTGTGTCATTAAAATCCATGCATAAAAGAATAAACTATGAAGGAATTGTCCAGATAAAAATTGTAAATGGATAATCCAATATGGATCCATACAAGTCACAAATAAAGATGTTAATAAGGCATGGTTCATTAAAAGTGATTCATAAAATATCAATTGAAGAAGAGTCCAGAGATGAGACAAAATGCCAATGGTGGATTCTTGGTGAGGAAGAATTAACGCCATCGAATCACAAGTCAAGTTGATTCAAACAACAATAAAGTCGACTATATCGATGTCGATCGATTTCAAGATGAGTCAAAGACAAGTTGACCAGCTGAAGGTTGAAGTCGAAGGAAAATTGAGTTAGTAAATACAAGTCAACCAAATCAAGTCAAGATGACCAAAGTTGAATTTATCAATTTGGTTTTTTCTAAGTCGATTCAGTTGAAGAAAGAATTAACCTAAAGTTTGAAGTCGAACAAAAATTAAATATAATTCAGGTCAAGGATGAAGCAAGATGGGTCGACTAGAATGGAAATACTCAAGTCAAAATTTCTCCTAGATGATTCGACCAAAAATATGTTTTTCAATCGAACGAGGAAGAAAATATGAAAAAGGGTGAGACCAAGTCAAATATTTAGTGATTATATATAATGATCCCCCTCGACCAACCTGAGGATGAGGTACGCTACTCCGGATCAACCAATTATGCTTTGACACCAGTCGGTAACATTCCTAGCCATCAAGCCGGGCCATGCTAATCTACGGAACACTTTCATTCACATATTGCGGAACATACAGTAGCATACCCAGTAGTCAACTAAGCAATGCCACATAAATTTACTCTTTAGTCTGCATGCAACTAAAACATATACATACAACACTCTCGCAAAATCTTTACATCTAAACATAAATAAAAATTACTTTCTGTAACATACGACTTTTATATTAAAATAACAGTAATTATCGATACGCATCATTTACAAAAAATTACCCATAAGCACACAAGCAGTCATAGTCACATATCTGACAAAATCTTAACATGGGCATGTAAATATCAAACCAACATATTCATATATCATACAATTGATACTTGTCTTTAAAAAGATTGTCACCAACTACTTACAGACCATCCATGAACCTCACAGCCATATATTACACTGTTCATCACTCTCAACAATGAATCACCCTCGAGCTGGGACTGAAATCCACCCAGGGTAAAGGGATTCCTATCTAGGATAAGTCTCATGGACAACAAGAAAGACTATGTCTCAGGTTCTCACTCAACTAACAACCTACAACCTCTCATTCCCCACATGCCTATCCCACCCAAGGAAGTGTGCCCCTTCTCTTCTCAACAATCCCTCAGTTGCCCCACTTCCCTTCCAGGGATTCAACAACAAGCCAGACCAAAAGTCTTAGAGTGTTGTAGCTATATTTTATCACCTACAAAAAATCTATCCCCAACAATTCACTCGCCCAGAGAACTGCTCACGGGCCTGGCAACCTGCTTCTTCAATCCCACTCCAAGCTAACCAGGTACACCAACCAAAAGGGATAGGGAAAAAAGAGTCGGAAAGGTGAAATGCATGTCTCAAGGATAACAGAATGTATGAGTGAAATGGTCATGGACTCATTGATTGGATAACTAAGTGTGTTTTGGAATCACTGTGTACTCTTTGCTTCCCAAAAAAAATGATGGTCTATCTACCGGTTTCCCCTTTCCCCCGTAAGGTCTCTTCCCCTGTTTTCCCCCTGTTTTCCCCAAAAATACCCCCTTCTGAGCTAAGTTTCCCCACGATATGAATGCATGTCCCCAACTTGACACTTGTCATATCAGAAGTTACTTTTGTCCACTTGTCCCCAACTTTAGAACTTAAGATAAACTAATTATCCATACTTTATGTTTTACGAAATATTAATATAATATTCCCTTGACTTTTGGCCCTCCCTTTCCCTAACTGGTGAAGTTCAGTCCCCCATATCTTTTATCGTGGGCGGTCTACACGCAGTGGTGTATTTTATATTAATCACGAGTCATGTACAAAGTAGGCGCTCTAGCCTTTAACATATAGGTGCATTGGCCTAATTCCAAGACATAAGCATTCTGGCTTATAATACTGGCTCACCAGCCTATAATGTATATTATATACACAATGGTTCTCTGACCTTAATATCATGCACACTTGGTTATTGTGCGTTGTATCCTCTGTCTTTAAGGTTTTGTGCACCTTAGTTACTACACATGATATTCGTAAATGTGCACATTACATCCCTTTACTGCATAGTGTATGCACACACCATGCCATGAAAGGTGTATTACAAAAATGATGTCTAAACATCTCACTAGATTAAATATACTTGGATTATATTTACATTTGGGTTCGGTCGAGAGATATTACAATCCCCTCCCCTTATTTATGCACTTTCTTCAGTGAATCATATACCCATATAAAACAAAATTTTTCAAAACGATGTGGGTATTCTTCCCGCATCGCATCCCCATGCTCCTAGGTAGTGTCTTCAGGTCCATACCAGGTCCATTGGACCTTTACAAGTGCTATGGCTCGATTCCGGAGTTGTTTGATTTTTCAATCCAGGATGCGCACCGGATGCACTTGGAAAGCGCCTTCTTTCTCCACCTGAATAACATTCCAATCAATAACATGATTAGCATCAGGTATATATTTATTTAGCAATGATACATGGAAGACACTATGAATAGACATAGATGCAGGCAATGAAATCATATAAGCAACTAGGCCAATCCTCTCTAGGATTTCAAATGGTCCACAAAAATCTGGCTACTAACTTGGCGCAACTTCCCAGCTTCAGGGAGCTCCTGTTAGCTTTCACTTTCAGGAAAACATGATCACCCACTTTAAATTCTATGTGGATTCTATTTCTGTTAGCATAACTTTTCTATCTATCTTGGGCAGCTTTCAAATTCTACTTAATTTTTAACATTTGGTCCTCCATCTCCTTAAGAAATTCTGGCCCAACTATTGTTCTATCAACTGGATTATCCCAGCTTATTGGAGTATTGCACCTTCTTCCATAGAGTGCTTCAAATGGGCTCATTTTCAATGATGCCTGATACCCATTATTGTAAGAGAATTGTACCAAGTGTAGGTAGTCTTCCCATTTCGATGGTTTGTCCATCACATACATTCTCAACATTTTTTCTATCACCCTATTCACTCTTTCTGTCTATCCATCAGACTCGAGATGATAAGTTGTACTAAAGTTCAGATTCATTCTGAATCCTTTGAACAATCCTTTCCAAAAATTCGAGGTGAATTTCGGGTCTCTGTCAGATACAATCGTTTTAGGAATTCCATGCAATCGTGCCACTTCCTTCATGAAAATATCAACAACATCTACTTCTTTGTGAGTAGTTTTTAGTGGAATAAAATGGGAAGATTTTGTGAGATTTTCCACCACTACCATAATCGAATCATGTAGTTTGCCTGTTCTAGGAAATCCTATAATAAAATCCATTGTCACCACTTCCCACTTCCATTCAATAATGGGCAAAGGTTGCAGCAATCCTGCTAGGTGCCTATGCTTTGTTTTAAATTTCTGGCATTCCATACACCTAGCGATGTATTCTGCAATTTCTCTCTTCATACCTAGCCAAAATTATTGGCTCTTGACCACTGTCATGGTTTTCTGATATCCAGGGTGCCCTGCATACGGAGCATTATGCATCTCATGAAAAATTATACGTTTCAAGTCCTGGACATTTGGTATAAAAATTATGTTCTTGTGTAGCAGTATTCCATCTACTCCCAATTTATAAATATCCATCTTCTGTGGTGCCTTACCTTGCTATAGCATTGCTACCAATTCTCTATACTGCAGATCAGTATTTGCAGCCTCCAAAGTTTTTCTTTTAACATCAGTTTGGTACATGTTGATGGTTGTAGCATGAAGCTCATGCACCCTCCTGTTGAGTGCATCAACCACTTTATTTTCTTTCCCTTTGATATGCTTTATATCAAAGTTATATTCACTTAGAAATTCTAACCATCTTCATTGTCTAGCATTTATATTTGGTTGATCAAATAAATATTTCAAACCATTGTGGTATGTTCTTAACTCAAACCTTTTTCCCATGAGGTAGTGTCTCCATTCCTTAGGGCATGTACTATTGTTTCCAACTCCAAATCATGATTGGCATAGTTTCTTTCATGCTCCTTCAACTTCCTTAATTCATAACATATCACAAATCCATTTTGACTGAGGACTCCACCCAATCCATCATTACATGCATCTGTGCATACAATGAAATCTTCATTTGGATCTGCAATCCTTAGTATTGGATCACTTGTCAATAATTGTTTCAAATGTTGGAAACTCCTTTCATAGTCCGACATCCACTGAAACTTCATACCCTTTCTTTGCAAGGAAGTGATTGAGTGTGCTATCTTTGAGAATCCTCCAATGAATCTCCTGCAGTAACCTGCAAGGCCCATAAAATATCTGACCTATGTCACATTATTTGGTGCTGACCATTCTCTAATGGCTTCTACCTTCTTAGGGTCCACTGCTATCCCATCTTTTAAGATGATATGCCCCAAATAATGAATTAGTTTCTGATAAAATGAGCATCAATTTGGCATACGACTGATGTTCCCTTAATACTTGCAACACCATCCTCAAATGATTTTCATGCTCTTCCTCTGACTTTAAATATATAATAATGTCATCCAAAAATACAATGACAAGATTTTCCAAATACTCTCGAAAAACACCATTCATTAAGCACATGAAAACAACTGGTGCATTTGACAATCCAAATGGTACCACCATGAACTCATAATGACCATACCTTGTCCTAAAGGTGGTCTTGCTAATATCTTCTTCTTTAATTCTTAGCTGATGGTATGCTAATTTGAGATCTGTCTTTGAAAATATCCTTGCATCCTTCAATTGATCAAAGAGATCATCAATCCTTGGTAGAGGATATTTGTTCTTAACAGTCACTTTATTCAATTGTCTGAAGTCAATACACAATCTTAATGTTCCATATTTATTTTTCACAAACAAGACTGGGTAACCCCAAGGTGATACACTTGGGCATATATGCCCCTTCTTCAGAAGTTCTTCAAGCTGCATTTGCAGCTCCTTCAATTCTGGTGTACTCATTCTGTAAGGAGTCTTTGATACTAGTGTTGCTCCAGGCATCAAATCTATAGAGAAATCAATGTCTCTCCTTGGGGGTAGTCCTGGTACTTCCTTGAACACATATTCAAACTCTTTTAGGACTGGATAATCCTCCAAATTTGGCACCTTGTCTTCAGGTGTCTCCTCCATATGAGCTACAAATATTTGACATCCTCTTCTATAACATTTCTTTAGCTGCAATGCTGAAATTTCTCTAATGGTTACTACCCTGGGAATTCCCTACACTTTCCTTTGGTTCCCTTCTTCATCCAAGAAATTGAATGATTTGTTATGACAATCTAATATAGAATGACATGGGTCCAACCAATCCATCCCAATTAAACAATCATAGGAACCTAAGGGTAAGATGTTCAAATCTGCCCTGGTATTTAGTCCAGTCATGTCTATGAGGCAGGACTTAACCATCTCATTAACTTTTCTTCTAGCTCCTGTATCCAGTTGCACCAACCAGGATTTCCCATGCTTTCTTCTTGGCAATTGAAAACTTTCCACCATCTTAGGGTCTATAAAAATATGGCTAGCTCCTGAATCAATTAAAATAGCAAGGGTTTGGTTGTTGATCATACATTCCACTTCAATCATGTTGGATTGATACTCTGCTTGCTTGTTGTCCAGGGCTGTATAAATCCTTGGCACATTTCTTCCCATGTCCTCTATTGCATTAACTCATTGTACATTGTGAACAACCTTACCTTTTTCACCTCTGTGAGGACAATCTCTGAACCTATGGTCTCCTTTACAACCCCAACATTGCATAGGTGGTTGTATTGGCCCTTGACTCCTTATGTCAATCACTCTGGTTTCTTTATGCATTTGATGCCATTGTGAATTATTTCTGAAGAATGGTGGCTCAGCTCCCTTCTTCCTCTGATCCATCTTGAATTTCTTATTGTCTTCCCAAGCCTTTTGGAAAGCTGGTCTTATTTTTATCTGGTCATATAAGAATTTAGCTCTTCTTATAGTCTCTTCTAATGTCTTGGGATCATCATATTGTATTTTGTCACTGATGAATGTTGGAAATCCACTTAAGTACCATTGAATCTTGACTCTCTCATCCTTAATGAAAGATACATACTTCAACAGTTCCATAAACCTTCTCTCATATTCATCTATGGTCGTACTTCCAAGCTTGAGTTCAAAGAACTCTTTCATTTTCTTGTCATAGTATCTCTTGGTCAAGTACTTCTTCTCAAAATACTTCTTGAATTATCTCCAAGTAACACTTTTATCTACAATGTGTTGTACCTGCACAAGTTGATCCCACCACATGGAGGCCTTTCCTTTGAGTTCATAAATAGTGATTCTACCTTCAACATGAGAAGAATAATTATGCAATTGAAAATACTTCCTCATGCCTATCAACCATGTTTCGGCATCTTCATTCTTCTTGTGCTCACCATCAAATGTAGGAGGTTTGATTTTGTTCATTTCTCCTTGCAGCTCATCCACCCCAGATCTCTTATACCTTCTGATAGGGGATAGACATGAGTTATTGCTTGATCTCTTATGGGAATTCCTATGGGGATGATGGTGATGTCTACTAGCACTTTTTACTTCTCCCTTCTCCTCTGAAGATTTGTGACTCTCAGATCTACTTGAGTCACTCTCCTTAGCCAATTTATTCTCTATTCTATTCAAACCTTCCAATAGTTTCATGTTGAAGTCATCCTACCGCTCTTTGGCTTTCATAATCCTTTCATTATCAACTTTATGTCTTTGGACATCCTTCTGCAAATTCTTAATGGTCTCAGCCATATTCATATCTTCATTCCTTTCTTCTCCATGTCTATTGGAGTTTGTTCCTTCCATGCCCAAATGGACATCCATACCTTTGTTCTTCTATGGATGAATGTAATTCCCATGTGCCTCTTCCATTCCTACGGAATCTGCACTGGTCTATCCTGACCGAGTTGTTGTTAATTCTGCAAAACGTGCAACCATCGAAACTAATTAGACTAACCAATCAACAATTCATGAGAATATGCACCATTTCGATTCAACATACACATCAACATTATCACTCCCGGTTTCCTAGTGTTATCACCACAATAATTCTAGATAGGACTCAAGTCTTGAGAACGCTGACGTGCAATGTCTTTCAAGATACACTCGCGCAAGAAGGTGGTATTTTCGAAACCACTTTCTCCAAGAAATGGTATCACGTGTCTCAACATGTCAAATCCACCACTCGTGGAATGGGTGATGGCTAGTCAAATCACCTTGCTCCATTTGTTTGGTACTCCACAACCATGTGACATCAATTGAACGTTGCCATGTAATGAACTCAAAAGTTAATCATTCAAAATGGATTGTTCGAGCATGGAAACCTAATGCTATTTGTGCATAATATGTCTGCGCTTCATAATTGGAGTTCTATAATTACCACTCCCCAAGTATGAAGATATTTGCGTATCCATAACCATAATAATGTTCAAGCTGCTCAACTTCCTACTCTCTGTAAAGACGCATTTCGGTATCCACAACCTGAGATACATGGACAAAGCTAAGTCGAGTGAGACTGGTTATTCGAGCAACATGCTAGGTTTTCCTGTGAATAAGGAGGAAAGGGTCATCGTGCACCTTCTAGCAACTAAGTTCCACATAGAGCCAGTTATAGACTTGTGATTGGAAGTTAGGCTAAATCCCATTATAAAGGATTTAGTCATCAACAGGACAGCCTCTAAGAAGAAAAGGAGTAAGCGGCATAAGGAGGAATCTATGGTTAAATCGGTTGAAAGTGTTGGAGAAAATCAACCGGTCTAGTTAGACTCCTCCTTAAAGGTGGAGATCGCTAAGATGAAGTAAGTCTTCAACTAAGATAAGCATGTCTCAACGAATTTTGAACAACCAGTAGCGAAGGTAAAGAGTACCAGATATGATAGGCATGTTCTTCAATGGCCCTTTTTACAACAAGCTAACTGTTGTCATCACCCTTTTGTAATTAATATGAATATATAAATACATAAATAGATTTTAGACTGTTTTATTATAATTTCTATATAGTGATGTTATGACCCTTATTTTCTTTCATTATAATTTTTTCTTGTAATATTATATTTTATTTTCATTTGTCTAAATCAGAATAAATTAAAATTAAGAATTCTTTTTAATTAATGCTTCAATGTGGTTATGTGTTTATTTTTCTTTTATTAATATGCTATATAAATCCTTCAGAGAAAACCAGTGTTCCAGAAAGACCGAAGTACATTGAGATCAAGCATTACATTCTCCATGATGAAGTCTAGAAAAGAGAAGTGGTTCTCCAATATGTATATCTCCACAGATGAGCAGATAAGTAGATATTTTTGTAAGGCCTCTGTCCAAGATGAAATAGTTTGCATACTCAAGCTGGAGCTCGTGGAGACAACTTCCTTATTGAAAAAGGAAGAGATGACTCACAGGTTGGGAGGGAGCATTGATTTATTATTGATTTATGGACAATCATTTTTTAATTTGAAAAATGGTCCAGAATGAGAAATTCCTTTCCAGTTCAAAAAGTGGTTTGATATTTCTGAAGAACAGGCATTTTCCAGTTTGGAAAATGATCCAGATCGAACAGTCATTTTCATAATGAAAATGGTTCTATGGATTGTTTATGTACCATAGACAATGATTCCCCTTGTGTCAGTGTAGGGGAATAGTATAGGATAATATTTCTTCTTGAATATCACTCTCAGTAGTGGTCAAGAAGACTGGTCCACCTCATTGTAAAATCATTCTTTTGAAGCTCACAGTTGTGAGCAATTTCGAAGAATTTTCCGTTTTGGAGGTTGGTGCAGGACAATCATTTCCTTAGGAAATGGTTTAGATAGTCATTCCCTAGGGAAGATTCATTCTCTCCAGGTTTCTCTTTGTTTAGTGCCGGAGGAACGACCCAAATAGGTGAATGGTCCAGGTTCAACAATCAGGGACAAACATTCCCTAGAGTAGACTTATTCTCTCCAGGTTGCACTTTGTTTAGTGCCGGAGGAATGACCCGAATAGGTGAATGGTCCAGGATCATAAATCAATACATGTATTCTTCCTTGCTTGATAAGAATAGTCCATATATCCCATCATTAATTTTTTACTCTCTGAGGGAAGATGCTCTTCCATATCTCACAAATGTGAGTGGAAGAATGGCCTAGATGATTTAGTTTATATCATGACATTGTTTTTCTGTGCAGGTTGATATCAGACGATATGATTTCCATGGAGACTATATGTCTCTGGACAATAGATATATGCTACTATGGTGGATGTGTTCCACTAATTATGACTATATGTTACTAATCAAGTAGTTGTGTGCTACTTGGTGTGGTAGTACACCATTGGATTGTAGTTGTGTACTACTATGGATAGACACGGTTGTGTTCTATTGAATGACATTGTTTTGATTTCCTTGAATACTATCAGCTAGATGGATAGCCAGTGTGCTGGTGGACTGAAATTCTCCAGGCAGAAAATGGTCCAGGATAGTTATTCTTCTAGGACGTATGTCTGGATTAGAAGAATAGTCCTTGTAGCCTGTGGTGTGGCTTCCAACATCTGTTGGAAAAATTATTCTTCTAGGACATATGTTTGGATTAGAATAATGGTTCTTGTATCACTTTGTGGAGTGAGTGACTTATCCAACATCATGTCTAATTACTCAGATGGAGTATGGTTTTGTGAGATAATATAGTTGATTTTTTCAGATGACATTGATAGTGATGATGGTGCTTGTGATCTAATCATGAGATAGTCTATATGACTATGATGATGCTACCGAGTTAATGGTATGTTTGTGCTCAATGCCATTACCTTCAATACCTCCCTAGCTAGGAGGGAGTGTTGATATTATGGTAGCTATGTGACGTATTTACCTCCACGTGTAAACCTGATGAGAATAGAATATTCCTGGAAGCAAGAAGAAACCCTATGTAATTGCTTAAGAACCCTAGAAGACAAGTCAGCTCAAGAGAATGATTTATATTAAGTTATTAGTCTCCAAGAGAAGAATTAATCCCAACTAAGTGACTTAGAGGACTATAAATAAAGGGTTCTTGGGATCATTTATACACACACCTCACAACTACAGTGGTGCGCAAGTTTGGAGAAGAGCTGCAGTTGCAGTTGCTGCAACTAGTAGATTTTGATTTTGGTTGGGATTCTCTCTTGGTGATGGTTTGGAATTTCTTCTTGGCCTCTTTTGGTTATTATTTTTTGTTTCTCTATCCCTAGAGAGAGGTGTGCTATCTTGTTTAGATATCTAGCCTAGGGTTTTCTTCCAGAATGATTCTCTGTCAAGGTTAATATGCTCAGGGGTGGCTTCAGCCTATGGTTGGGTGAAAATATTGCTATATTTTCTATGGTTAAATGAGCACATCCATTAATTTCTAACAATATGCAACCTTTATATATACATGAGAAACTTTGCATATTTTTGTATAATTGTTTGGATTCACATGGATTCACATGGATATTTGTTTTTTCAAAATTTGAATAATTTATGTATCTTTTGGTTGACCAATTTTGTGGTCTAGTTTCATTTTCATTTTTGGTCTAGTTCTGATCTAGTTCCAATTTTAGGGGTCAACCAATTCAATGACCTTTCTTGTACTGATAACATAGGCTAAAGTATGATGCATTTATCACTTTCATCCTCGTTTCTAAAGAAGAGATAATGAAGAAGAAGAGGAAGTTGGGAAAGACAAAAGGATTGATGCTACCGAGGAAGGATAGGAAGTTGGAACTCCCTACAATTCCATTTCCCTGGACAATGATGCCCAAGATTGAACTTTAGTCCTGCTCTGTTTTATGTTTTTTATGAAAAAATTGTTCCTAGCATTATTTTTTTGGTTTATAGATTAATTTGTTAAATTAACTATTATTTCATTACCTACATTGACACTGAGGAAGTATTTTTTATAGACTCTAAAGTCCATGAACCCATTTTTTATCCAGCTTATTGACCATTTGAAATTTCTAGCAAAAAATAGATATTTTTTGATAAAGACAGAGTTCTGGACCTAGTTAGACTAGCCCTGACTCTCCATGGAATTGTAAGCTTCCTCTGTATATTAATATTATAGACTAATTTACTAAAAAAATATTAATCTTAAAAATATGTTATATGACTTGAAGGTTACAAATCGTTGATATTAGAACCAAGGAACTCAAGAAATGTCATGAGGAAGCAACTCCAATAGCATGAATAAAACAATAGGACTGAAAACGGGCTTGAAAGATGCAATTCAAAAAAAACATGTTGGAAGACAAAAATGTGGATTTATTTGTCTAAGAATCTCTTTTTCCAACAACAACAAGTATAAGAGAGGAACAAAAAAAAATTGCAAACAAAAGAATTGTTCTATGTCGATATATTAATAAATTAAGAATGATATTTTCTCTTTTGAGATATAACAGTGCGAGGTTGAGATAAAAACAAAAGAACAAGAGAGATATAGAGAGATAACATTTCCCATTGAGCATCAAGAATCTTGATACCATTCAGGAAGAAAAATATTTATGGTTGATCATAAGAGTGAATCTATAATCTATATCAGGATGATGGTAAATTCTTCCCTTGGATAAGCTCAGTTAAACAATGAGCAAAAATATATTGAATGAAGTGCTAAGTTCGTGAATTGGAGCACATTTTAGAAACCTTCTAGAATTGACTTAGAATATGTACAAATTTCATGTGAAAGAGGCAAGGAGAAATATCTTGAATGGTGGGGAGGTAGGTGTTTCATTCTCCCCACCCAAGTTCAAATTCTTGATAAGACAGCATAAGATTTATTTTGAACTCTCGATGAGTTAATAGCTATACATGAGAAAAATGTTGAAGTATTCATGAAATAATTATTTATTGGGGATGAAAAGGTACCAGCAGCCATTTTACCCTAGGTAGCATTCTTGGAATGAGGATAACTGCCTATAAGGTTTCCCCGATGATTTGTATTATGTAGAAAAACATACAAAAAAAAAAAAAGCGTGTGAAAGAACATTTACATGGATTTCTCTCCATGACGTCTGAAGGACAAAAAATGTTGGAATCTGAATCGTAGGTACATTTGTAATGCACATGGAAAGGGAGCATAACTAGACTCAAAAATCACTTTAAACTCAAATAATAAGGCACAAATGATAATGTATGTCAATGCTCTTTGTATACGAAACCACAAATCTTGTAAATGGCATTTTTTTATCTGCATCTTCAATTAGTTACATGATTGTTTCATCAAGCATGCCCTAAAATAAACCTATAATAACAATGCCTTGGTGGCTATTAGATAAGTAGCAACAACAAATATATACAAATTATCCTATCTCATGTCTATGTTTGAATTCAATGATAATGGAATTTAGAAAAAAAATTCCCAAGGCAAGAAACTTTCAATAAAATTCACCATTAAATTTGATAGTGTTTCCAGCACACAAGCATAGTGTTCCAACAATAGTAGGTGTTCAGGCACAACTAATTTAGCAGTGGAAGCCAAGGATAATGTATGACAAGCGTCGAAGAGCATGAAGGATGGGTGTGGTAGCTAGATGATGATACATGGTCACACAAGTTATTGTATTTTACTATACATTCTTATGTACATGACATATCCTGTGTTTTTAATCAACTTGGAACCACATACACATACAAGCTTAGTGTCATAAGCTTATTGGTGCATTATGGCCTTCTCTACTAATGAAATACTAAGAAGCACACTCTTGGTGACTTTTGTCCGCTGCCACAGGGTCAAGGGGTAGCAGCCCCCTTGCGACCTCCAATGAAAATATGCAGGGAACACTGTGAGTTATATGATTTATATATCCCAAAAATGACATAACATTATGTGTCCCATTGCATATCTCAAATCAAGATTCCACGTGGATTTCCTCTGTGAAGCCAAAGATACCAATTATGTCCAGTCCAATTCAACCATGAGCTTCAGGTAATGGCCATACCTTCTTGATTTTTTCCAGGAGGTCATTATTGGTCTTCCTTTTTCTTTCTTTTTCTGAGGTTTTTTCATTCAATTGTTGTTGAAGGGCAATTGATTCCTCCCATTTCTCCCTGTAAATGTGTTTGTAATCCTCTGCACCAGATATAAGTCCCAATTTTATTGTGCCTTTAAAATCCACACCTAGAATCTTTGCCCGTGTTAGTCCTCTAGTATTCATCTTGTATTCAAACTAACTCCCAAGTTTCAACCTGAGAATTCAATTTTCAGTCAAAATAAATCCTCTAGCATGAGACAAAAAAACATTCAAACCACATAAAATTTACCAAATAAAGAATATTAGATCGTTTTTTAGCAAAATGTAACGCTGGAAATTAAAATCAAGCCTTCAAGGTTCTCCTTTTCCATGCCACCATTTTGAATTAAAATGCACAATACAGTTGACTCAGGAATGCAACAATACCATAAAACCAAATGGACCTGAATACCTGATGATTTCCTGGTTGTAGCGATCAATTGTAGCTTCGATCTCTTTCAATTTATTGCTCGTAGAGACCCCAACATCCAAAACCTTCTCCTCCCACTCATTCCTTGAATCCTGGATGGCTTGAATGTTGAGCTCAATGGTGTGGCACTCTCTGCTCATCTTCTCATAATCCCATATATTCATATGCTGTGACTCGATCTACTACTTCAGGGACTCATTCTCCTTGGTCAATCTCTCAAACTCATTGTTCTAGGCCTCCAATTCCTACTTCCTCTCACCAAAGCACCTCTCTAGGTACTCTTTCTTAGACAAAAAGTTATTAACGATGGAATGAAATTTTGACACATCATTGGCCAACTCAACTTTATTCCTTTTGAGGGTTTCAATGGTAGAGGGCACCGTTTTCAAGTCCTCGACCTTCTCTTCTAGCTCAATTATCTGCGCTTCTACGATGACCGTTCTCTAGGAGATCGTGACTCGTTCCTCTTCCATCAACAGTAAAAATTCTTGGTAAAGGGACTCCAAGGCCACATCATCACCCTACAAAAAACAATGGTATCTCTTTTCCATGAACTCGAACCCTGCATATTTATCAAACCACTGAGCTCCTTGATGCACTCTTTCTTTGTAAATTAAGAGTTGTATGAGCCACGCCAGGGCACCCAGAAGTGCGGTCCATGAATGGGGACTTCCGACAGCATACATGGCACTCTTGTTTATTTGAAAATGGTATCCGTAGACCCTAAAAATGAATGGGACTTCATCTTCCATCTTGCCCAGCTCCCCCACAAAGGGTCCAACTTATGATATCTTAATATCTGAGAATGCCATTCTAAGTTATATACTTGTCTAAATCAAATTCCTGCAATCAATATCACTTTGATTTCTCAATTCATGTTCCAATGCATTCGATCAAAACGATAAAATCAAAGATGGTAGGGGATAACATAAAGAATGAGAATTTACGTTGTTCATGTATTTATCTACCATCTTGGGTATATCAGAATTCTTGAAACCTCCAAAGGATACATATTTTAGCTTCTGGCCTTGGAGAATCTCCAAGGGATTGAAACTCAACTTCTTATCCATTTCATATAAACCCAATATAATTGTTGTTCCCCATCCCTGCAAATAAAATCACATACATGTCGAGTTAACATGAGATGACAGACAAGGTAACATAATTAATTCTTTACATAAGTTGGATAATTGAAGAATGACGGTTGTAATTAACATAAGAAGCAGAGACAAAGCATTGAAGACACAAAAAATCAAACCGGGTGAGAGAATTGAAGCACGACAAGCATAAGTTCGACTCTTCCAATGAATTTGTAGCTTGAATCTACTCCTCCTTTAGTCATCTCTCTAATCACCTGCAATCAACTATACATTTTACTTTGTCAGAAAACAGTTGTTGCATATGTTGTCCCAAAAGCACAAACGCTCATGTTACATATTACCTATTGAATGGGCTTATCGAAATATGAAGGATTAAGGAACTCAGTGACTCCAAAGCATTTAGCTGTTAGTAAAAGAGATGGAAGCTATCAATTTCAACACATGTTCTATAGCCATCTGAAAAAGTTAAAGGGAAATAGCCGATCAATAAAATCTCTTTTGTCTACAAAGTTATTGTTGTGTATATGGCTTCCAACCCACATGCTTCTTCCTTTGTTGGGTTTTTGTCTATACCAAGGACTCAGGAAGCTACAGTTATTTGAACACCTTCTGCAACCTGAATAGAGAAGGATTCAGTAGGGGACAATTAGAAATATAGAGAGTACTAACTAATCTATGTAGCACAAGAACAAATCTCCATGTATATGTATAGTTGTTTCTTCTTGAGATATTCATGACAAATTATAGCTAGGCCAATGGTGCCCAATCTAAGTATTTCTACTGAATCACCAAGATTCACCTTCCCACCATTCCAGGAAGCTCCTAATCCTACAAATCAATGCCGAGCACTCATTTTCTCATGCATCAACCTTTGAAATTTTGTGTATTTTGACAAGAAAGAATATCAATTGTATATATTTAAGAGAAGAGTGTATAATTATATTACCTGTAGGCACTTTGCATCCAAGAAAATAAATCTTTTCCAATGGAGCTTGCAGATTCACTTTTGCAACACAGGACAATGGACATGTGCACCACTGTATATTCATTGAATGTGGATATCCCAAAGAAATTATGTATGGTTTTTTTGTCGAGAGAGAATCGACATTTTTTGTCAGTGTAAGTGAATCCTCTTATGATATCCTTCACGTATTTTCTTGAGGGAAGGCCTTTCTGGGATAGGAATTTTCCATTTAATCGGTGAGAATCTAAATATTGGTTTAGGGCTCTGATGCATGACATCTGATAGATCCGATCATTGATGGGCTTGGGGTCCTTCCTGGTGGACGTTTGTTTCGCATAGGAGGCTATAGAAGATGGCCAACCCATATTTGACGAGGAGGCTAACGAGGTGGATCATTGGATTTTCTTGTTGTCATTTCTCAACGTCGGTTGTAGAGGAAGTTGTTGTTGATGTCCTCTCTTCTTCATTTTCAACGACAAGATAGTTCGTTGCTGCTGTTGATGGGATTCGATCTCTTTTCCTTGATGAAAATGGAACATGGGCTCATAAAATGAGGAAAATTTGGCTTGGTTGGTGATTCTACTCCTTCTCGCTTAAATTTGAGAAGAGTGTATTTTCAAACTTCATTTATTTATCGTTGTACATCAAGTTTACATGTCTGGCCACAACGCGCTAAACAAAATTTCACGGTTGGTTGTTTTTAGGTTTAAGATGGGTTCATATATGTGAGGTATCTAACATGGCACTATGTGCTCGGATTAATTAGACCATATGGACCGATAGGTTTATTATGAATTTTTTTTATTTTTTTTAGGTATAGGGAAATTGGTAACTAGGTATTATTTAGGGTGTTTTCTAAACATTCAATTTTTTGAAAATTTTCACCCCAAAACAAATATTTGTGAAATTTACATTTTTTTTTGTTTAAATTGTTCTTTTTAATTCATAAATGGATTCAACACCATGAAAAATCCTCAAGGCACTCGAATTATATAGACTCAATCACTCAAATCTGGAGTTCCAACAATTTTTGGTCGAATTTCAGTAAAAATTGATCAGAAAATATACTCGTAAAAACTCCAAAAAGTTGAATGTTTAGATTACATGATTATTTATACCAAGTCCATGTTTAAATTTCACTGACTGCCACTATAAACCCTAGGTTAGTGTCAATATCCCATAATCTAGTCTAATAGGAAACTTATGACTTAGCAATGATCGAGACATCTGGAGATACACCCGAGAGGGGGGTCCCACTCATGGGCGCTACATATCCTTATAGCCTTATCAAAATGGGCCAAAGTCTCATCGAGGATTTGAACCAAGTGAAGAGAGTGAAACACCTTCACTATCAAAGTTTTGTCTTTTTTTAAACCTCTCATTAATAGGGTCATACTTTTCTGGAAACCATTCTTAGTATCACTATTACCATTCTCACTACTATTCTTAGGATCCCAAGGTTCTATCCTTCTTTGACACCATCACTACCTTGATATACTTTGGTTTTGAACTTGTAACCTAAACCTAAATAATGTTGAGCATCTTTCCTATAAGGTTGATTTTTTTATTTTTTTTTAACTTACATAAATGTGGATAGTGGTTTCATTTTCATTGAGAATGGTAAAATTCATATTTTACAAATATAAATTATGACTTGCGCTAAGAGAACATCAAAAGATTCAAGAGGATGGGATTTAAAGTTAACATGAACAAAATAATCTGACATGGTGTGGACTTTTTTATATCTTCCTTGAGAGACAAAAACCCCTGAGAGTGTCAAAAGGGGGTGGAGAGCATGCCCCGTGTTACCAACTTGAGAAACAGAGTTTAAGGAAAGTCGCATTGTCACCTTCACAGTGGTCATGAACTTATTCTTGGAAGAAAACAACATAGTATAAACCGACTTCCCACTACCCTATGCATTTTGGGTGATTACCATTAACATTGGCCCAAGAGTTCTTCTACACCCATAAAGACATCCAAGGTTAAGAATCATTGTTAGACTAATGGGTATAATAATCTTGAATGACATAGTGGAAATTGATTTCCCACTACCCTATGCATTTTGGGTGATTACCATTACATTGGCCCAAGAGTTCTTCTACACAACATAAAGACATCCAAGGTTAAGAATCATTGTTAGACTAATGGGTAAAATAAGCTTTAGAAGGTTGGTTGATTGTGAAATAATGTAGATTGGATTTTGGTTTAGTCATAAACAAACAACCTTCAATCTTGTGGTCTAATCTTTGGAACTTAATCCAATTATTGGGGAACAACCTAATTAAAAATCTTATACCTCCTTAAATTAACACAATTTTTCTAAAAAAATTTAAATGTACAAAATTTGAGGCAAACCATCTTTCTCAGGGTGAGGGTTAAAGAAGTAAAATAAATTTATCCAAAGACTTGAAAATATGTTCAAGGAAAAACCAAAATTGCATAAGCTACATACCAAACTCTAAACATATAAGACAACAAGGTTATACATTCTATTTAAACGTGAAGTACTTCCTCGTTCTCAAAAGCCAAGCTTTAGCCTCTTGGATAGTCATAGATGCACCAATGAAGATAATAGCCTTAGCCTTTGAATTTATTTATTTTTTGCTTCTCTTTTTCTATTGTACCCTCCTCTCATGGAAGAAGTTTGATGGGTTAAGAGGAGGAAGTGTGATGGGTTAACTCATAAGAGTTTGTCATTTTCGTAGAATGAAAGGATGTTCTTTCCTTTTTAATTTTTTACCATAGTGTTTCCTCTCATATCGATAATGCATAGTTCAAATCCCACTTATGTGATCCTCTCATCTCCCTCTAACCTTTCCATTTCATTGAAATTGGATTTTGGAGAGGTTTCGGATGCTCCAATCATGGATTTTGTGTTGTTCCTCTCCACTTTTGTTGCTTACATGAAATTCTCTTTTATCTCTATTACCTATGCACTGTATTTAAATGTTGGAGAGATTCTAAATGGTCTTGACATGTTTTCTAATATGTAATTCAAAATCATTAAATGATATCGTGACCCATGCACACATAAGTGGATCAAATTCCACCCCCATGTCCTTCAATTTTTAAGCTCGAACGGGTGTAGATGGATTGGCAAGTGCCGTGTAAATGGAAGGAAATTTGTAAAATGAGGTCTCATGCTTGATTCTCACCTGGATTTACTTGTGCACCATTCTTGCGGGCTGGGTGGTTGCACCTTGGGTTATAGTGGTAGTCGACGAGGATCGACCCCGTGTCATGTGAGTATGAGAACTGCCCGTTGCCGATATATATATATATATGTGTGTGTGTGTGTGTGTGTGTGTGTGTGTGTGTGTGTGTGTGTGTGTGTGTGTGTCGAAATCACTCAGTGCATTTCATTAAAAAAAAACAACAGTGTCTAATTAATATTATGGCTTGGATTTATTATTTTATCAAGCATCCAACAAAATAAGACACATATAATCAATTTAATAATCAATCATCACATAATATACATATTTTCAAGGAGAATCCTCATGGAGAATAAAATCCATTTAATATGAAAACCATGGAGAATGTAATTCGATGAGTATTTGCAGCTATAAAATTCATGACCTTTAAGATTCAACATCCACAAGACTACATTTCACAATGCCCAATACTCCAAGTAACATGAAAATAACAAATTCAAGGAATATCCTTTCCATGAGGAACTTATTTTCTCTTGAAACATAACAACTATCTAAGTTCAATAAGTGATCGAATAGTGAAAAATATGTGCTCTACTTTGAAACCCTAACCAAATTGTAGCTCCAATTGTTGGGATGATGGATAGTGATGGGAGAGGGCATGTGCCCCACCCTAATGAAGAAGCACATGCCTGTAACGTGATAGTATCAACCTCTGTGAAATCCTCCTAGGTGTAGCAATACAGATTTGTCAAAAAACTAGAAGAAATTCCCAAGGTTATCATCCCACCATCCACCTCCAAAAAGAAAGAATTGGCTATGGTAGATAGGGGACTAATCATTCAATTTATAGGTACATGGCCATCTCAGAAGACAGTGGTATTCTAGCTAGAAAAAAACAAAAAAACCTTTGATCAAAGGTTCACTGAATCATTTCTTTTGTGACAGAGGTTTCTTCACATTTCTTTTCGAGCACAAGGAAGATGGAGATTTAATATTCCGTAGTGGACCATATTTCCTAGGAGAGAGAAGAATGTATTTCAATAAATGGATCCTTGATTTCAATCCAGAAAATAATGTTCCCTCTACAATTCCAGTCTGGGTGTGGCTCCCTTTCCTTCCTCTACATTGTTGGAGTGATGATGCCCTTAAAAGCATTGGTAACTTTATTGGTCAATTCATAGACATGCCAGAACCGAAGGAAAACCTCTTCTCTTGTGTCAAAATTTGAATAGAGGTTGATCTAGTGAAAGGAGTACCTGAGGCAATGATAATATCCTTGGATAATTGACAACATGTCCAACAGTTGGATTATGAACAATTTCCCTTCAAGTGCAAGTTGTGTCATGAATACGGGCACTTCGCAAGAAATTGCAAAAAGGTCGAAGCAACTCCTCAAAACAACGAGCGTGAAGAAAAATGGTAGGTGGTCTCACAAAAAATGGGTATCAATGGGAATAGGGCACAATCTTCAACCAACACCTCCAATGGGAGTTCAATAACCTCGATCATCGAAATGAAATCACCCATGAAACAGAATGCAAACCCTTATCAAAAGGAAACCATATCCTAATCAAAACAGTTTGAATATTTATCACAACTGGAAGAAATCATAGAAGAGGGAATCCATATCATTACTGGTGCTAGGACGATAGCCACCAAGAACCTTTAGTCCAAATCATCTCCCATTCAAACCCAAAATTGAGCGTCATTCCCCTAAAACACAAAGGAAATACAGTGATCATCTTTGAAAGTTCGATGGAAATGAGCATCGATCCAATAGAACCAAGGACAAAATATTAGGACGCATTCAAAGACGCAAAAATCACATTCTCATATGTGAAATAAAACTCAGAGATGGAGATCCTGGGTGAAGAAGGGCAAGACGATCAGGCCTCAAAATAATACATGTTGCAAAAATTAGGATGACAAACCTCAAGGGCCGTCCAGGAAGAAGAAGTGAAAAAACAAACTCTTCTAGGGTCATAGAAAACCCTTCCAAGTATGATAGTAGGGGGAACTAGGAATTCGAAACCCCAAAGTGGAAATGTTGTGAAGAAAGGAAGTTCCCTTTCAAATCCATTAAAATAATGATTATGGTCTCTTGGAACTATAGGGGGTTAGGCAACACCCTAAATACCCTCATTGTCAAAGACTTGATAAAATCATAAAAGAATAGTATCCTCCTTTAGGATACCAATATGAAAGCAGAAGAAGTTTCAATGTTAGGGAAACACCTTTGGAAGTCAAGTAACCTCATTATTTAAGATGCCATAGGAGCTTTAGGAGGACTCTACACACTTTGGAGCGAACAAGAGGTAAGACTTGAACATCATATCAAATCTCATCATTGGATTCTAACTAAGTTCTATTGCATGTATAGCGGTTATATATTCACAATAATAAATGTATATATGTCGCTCAACCTGATCCAAGTGGATATTGGTGGCCACCCACCCATTCCAACTGGCTCCTCTTGACATTTTTTAGTTCAACACATGGCCACCCACCTATATGTGGTCAATCCTTTCTCTATGGTCATTTTAATGGTCAGTTCTTGCTCTATCCATCATTTTCTACTTCTTCATTGACTCCTTCATGTGGTCTACTTCTTCATTTCTAATAGATTCAACTTGCAAAGATGAAAAATACTCATCACTTTTTGTTAAGAATCCATGCCATGAAATCTGATGTGGTTTCCTGACAAAAGAATCACATATGAGTAACTCAACAAGCCCAAAGTATCACATATGCATAAATATGACCCTCATGGAAGAGTAATCTATATTTGATTTTGTTTCTGGTAAGAAACAAAATGACTAATTTCATTTATGAGGAAGAGGGCTAGAAAATTTTTCTATGAAATTCCAGTTCTATGTAATAGACTAAAATCCCTTTGGAAAAATCGATGGTAGAATTTATTTAAGAAAATGATGGGAGGTGCGTTGATGGCATTTGTGTGAGAGGATATCCTTGCAATGCAATGTTTGTGGGAGGGATTTGATAAAGGGGAGCATTGAGAAGGGGAATGCGACCCAACAACAAATCATGTTTAGGCAAAAGTGATCTATAGAAGAAAATGAAATTTGTTTACAGAGAAAGAATGTTGTGGAAATAATTATTGTTCTTCGTGTCATTTCTCCTCTATTGGTGGGGTGATCTCCTTTGTCACTCGACACACTCATGTGGGTTCCTTCCTTCTCCTATGGGGTGATCTCCTCTGTCCCAACTTGCTGTTGATTAGGGTCGGATGCATTTTTGTAGTGTAGGTTATGAAATTCAAGTGCAGTACTGATTGTGGGTGGGGTTTTGTTTAGTCGGGGTTTTGAAATTTGGGCGCTACGCAGGTTTTGTATAGTGGTCAGGTTTTGTTTGTTAATTTTTTTATTTATTTATAATGTATGTTTGGTTCTTTTTTTTTTGGTTTATATATTATATATTTTATATAATAATATAATTAATATATGATATAATTGATATATATTATATTGAGGGCGCAATGGTTAAGAACATGAGATAAGAACGGTTAAGAACGGGGATACGACTCAATTCCAATCACCAATGTTGTAGCTAACGCTGATGGCTATGCCAAACCTTTGTACATAAATCCACCACCACTTGGAAAACTAGCAGTGAGTTCTATAAACCCTCAATCCATGTCTAACAAATCAACTCCACAACTACCAAGTTTGGTCACTATGCTTTAAATCACAATCAAGCGGGGCTACTCGAATAATCCATCATACACAATGTTGCTTTGGGATAAATGTGGTAAATCAAAACAATGACCAGTGGTGCGGGTGGTGCTTGTTGGATTGTTTGCTCCTCTACCTCTATCGGATTGATTTTTTATATTTGAACCTGCCCTAAGCAGCAAACAAATGATGTATGGGGAATTGAGACTGGTTTTTTCTGACTTTTACGAGGTACCTCCCTCCCACCAACCTTCCTCCCATTAAGTTTATTGACATTATTGTCATTATTTATTATTATTATTATCCCTATTAATTAATTAATTTGTTTTTCATGTGATGCATCCTTACATTACATAGAATAGAACATTATCATGTCAAGAAATCTACCATTATGAGTTGGTTCAATTAGCCGATTCCTAACACATCATCTAGCCACCTCCCCAATGTTTTTTCGACCATCTAGACACCTTCATTTTTATCCAAAAATCAACACTAGGAGTATGTTTTTCAATTCTCTTCAATGTTGGCAAGAAGGTTATAGTCTAGGACACCAATACAAGTGGGGATACCATTGGATACTTGTGTATAACTATATCCTTCTTAAATCCAACAACACTATAGCCTCACACATGGCTATCTTATATGTCATTCACTTTCACAACATGATCCTAAGTCCTAACTTTCCTTGGTGATTACCTCATAACCAACACGAAATGACATGACATTCTTCATATGATCAATGCATTAATAGATTTTGAACATTCTTATATGTCCAATATTTCTTACCTTTACCATACCCCACTTGGGTATCATTCATATAAATAGATTCAAACATCATAAACACATCAACTTACAATACCAAAGCATGGTTGAAGTAATTGTTATCCAATTTCTTTTCAGTTCTCATGAAACATTGGCATGACCAATTTCATACCTATAAGGTTTCCATCAACATATTTGATGTTACGTAATCCACTAGTGAATTATGCAAAATCACATGATCCCTTATCCAAACTATTGACAAGCATCCTCTTGTCCTTATTCTTTCCGATGAGGTTTCCTATCATATCATCAACATCTTCAACCGTGTGCTCAACCATTCCTAATTATGCAATCACATCAACCACATTTAATCATCGCACCATGCTCATTGCATATGTTATAATAACAAACCAATTTTAATCAAGATGCAATACCATATATGCTCAATCATATCTATATGCACTCTACTAGATATTAACTCTCAATATGCCCACTAGTGAAAAATAAAATATAATGTTGTGAATTGTTGTTCTGTCATTAATATTTCACGTTGAACTTGAAATTTGCCACAATTTCTTGGATTTATTGCAATGGAATTCCAAATTCGCCTAGATTTATGTGACTCTTTGCAATAGAGTGTCGAGTTCATGTTGAGTTATAAAATGCTTCATAAATATAGAGCTCAAAATTCACCTCGATATCTTTGATTCAAGGGTTTAATGGTCACAATTTAACTAGGTGAGTGATTTATTCATAGTTTATACCCTCATCAATATAAACACCTAAAATAGAAGCATTTTGAAGAGATTTGGGGGTGTCTAGTCTTCCAACCATTGTCTTATTAGGGCTCTGTTAGCAGCCAATTCAATTTTTTCTATTGTCCTATAAGCTGCCTACACCTATGTCTTTTGAACTTCAAATTGTTGTCGCATCTTTCAAATAGACGATAGTTTCATTTCTTGCGACACTTGCAAATTTGTTTCCATTAAGTTTTCATGACTGTAAGCGTGGAAACTTCTCCTTTCGAGGTCACATTTCGATCACTATCTAAATTGTCGTCATCTTTTTATCGATATTTTCTATGGCACTTATCTTTGGTTTATCATTATCTGGATGAAAGGATTTTCGAACTATGCCTATTTGGACATTCTTATATCGATTGCATAACTTGATTTTATTAAGTTTGTGAGGCATTGAGCATATAGATTTATATTTTTGCAACTTGCCTAGTCATTGAATTGCATAGGGGTCATGATTTATTTTTTGTTTTTATATATGATGTGATCCTTATGATAATATTTTTATGGCTCTTGGCTTGTAAATTTTATGAGTATCAATTGGCACAATGGTTTAAAAATTTTGATTAAACATTTATCCAATGGCGCGTGGTTAACACTCAGTGTTGGTTACACGTTGAATATTCGTGGTTTGAAAAATTATAGTTAATGGCACGTTGGCATAACACTCACCGTTTGATTCTTTGGTTGGCCAAACGATTGGTTTTTGAGCTATGTTATGATTGTTTGAACAAGAGGTAGAACTTGGTGGTTGTACTTTACCATAACTATTGTGCATGGCAGTGAATAACTCCACCACCCTCGCATGCACACATTAATGCTTCCCCTTTGATTTTTCATTGTTGTTAGACCGAATGACTCTGCTCTTGTGCGTTGGTGAATTCGAACCAAACCCTTACCATGTGCTCGCACCATGGCCCCAGTCGTCCGAGCTAAACCCAATGGGAGCTAGGCCCTGTTGATGTTTGATAGTGCCCGTAATGACCTCGAGGAAAATGGGTGGCTTCCATTTATAAAAAAATTCGAGGGTTTTAACCTCTGCGTAGCTTGACAATTTGCTTTGACCTTTGATGGTTGTCGAGCCAAGGTTGGCGATGTTCAATTGGAAATTGACAAACAATTTATCAGTCTTGCTACGGGTTTGCCTACCACTAGACAACGATGGTCCAATAATTGCAAAGTAGAGGAGGTCCCTTGGACACTACTCTTCCAGTCGCGTAAAATCATCTCTTGTGATAAAGGTTTGCCAGTAACTATTCTTAAACAGCGTTGGCATGATTTATTGATGATAATCAAATAGTTTATTACCTGCGAAGGTCGGTACAGGTTTGTTTTCTTACACCACCTTCATTTTCTTATGGTTTTTATGGGTTATCAGCTCAATATGCCCTATTATTTGCATAGAAACCTGTTTAAAATGTCAAAGAAGTACAAAAGAAATCAGGCTGATAGTAGCCTTTTTCATTATGGGCTGGTTAAGATTTTTGTTGTCTGTCATTTGGGTCTATGCAGAGATTGTTGGAGCAATTTCCTTGCTCGGAATGATTTTGAGGATTCAAACCCTCCACAGGTTGACAAACCAGTGGTGAGAGAGGAAAAGGCTGTACCCCCAGTACCCTACAGCATCCTGCTACCTAAACCCTTGGCTGACTCACCTATCGACCTACCCCACTCTGTGACTAAGGGTGTTGAGACTGTTAAGCCTATGGGAAAAAATCCTAAGGAGAAACCCACTGTAAACGCTAAAGGGAAAAAGAATGCACGTTTAATTTTGCGAATGGCAATAAATAAGCCAAAACCTCCTATCGATCCAAACCCTACCATGTTGAGTGAGGACTCTGATTTGGAAGTGGAGCGTTTCTTGGCTAGCGAATACCCCTATTCGCAAGTTTTGTGTGTTGAACCCTCGTATGACTTTGTAACAAACCTACCCCCCTGCCTACAGGACGACCCTAACTACCCAGGCATTAAGCTACCTTGTGAAGCCCCTGATCATTTATCCAAACCCTCTCCTGCTCTGTTTAAACCTACAGTGCCACCCTGTGATCAATGCAGCTCATGGTTAGAAATATATTATCTTGATGTTCCGATTCTACAGTCAAGAATTCACTCTTTGGAAGACCAGGTTGCACTACTTACCAGTCAAAAGGCTAAGCTACAAGCCACTGATAAGAAACAAAGGACAACAGGCTCCATGCTGTTTAAAAATGTGGAATCAGCCACAGCTGTCGTGAATTCTAAGTTGGCATAATTGAACAGCCTTCATCATCACACAAGTATATTTTATCACTTGTTTATATAACAAATTCAAATTTGATTTTGAATAGCTCTGTTTACAGCATTGATTGGCTCTGTCACATTGTATGCATTCTATACATAGCTTTGTTTTGATTAAATGGAAGTTCGTTTTCCCAGTTTAGCTTCCATTGGATTTTCATCGATTTGTTGGATATTGATGTGGATTTGATTTGTTTGATTGAGTTGAAATGGATGCTCTGCTGTCAATTGAAGTCATTTGTATCTATTCAAGATAGGAAGTGTTTCTCATATCCAATTTAGAACACAATCGCATTTCGTTTCGATTTCATTGTAATGCATACACTATGATTGACAACAATTTTGATATGGTTAATTGTTACGGTTTTATGTCCCATATGACTTTCAACCAATAGGAATACAATTCGGATCATTTTCAATATGACTCTGTACAAATACACCCAAATCGTGAATAGATTCAATTCATAACGATTATGATAAAAACCCATCCGGTTAATTCACATTGGTTTACTGTTAGCTCGACCATGTTATCAGTTGGATTCGTAATGGCAATGGATACTCTGTTTGAATTTGATTCGTATAACAAGATTGACTATATCCAGATTCACGATATATTTCTATATTAAACTCAGTCATGATTTGTTTCGATTGTTTGCCTAGTTTTCAATTATTACTTCTGTCGATTCTATTATGGTTGTGATCATAATTAATCGATAATGTCTGTTGACTGTGAAAGGATCAGTGATCGAAATCTATGACAAATTCTATTGGGTTGATGCTATTACGTATGATTTTGTTTACACATAATCGAAATAGTCTTTACATCTGTGTATTCGATTAAACAATATGAATCTTTTGCTACATCATTATAGCTATAACGAGTGAAAAATGGTTGTGTTGGATTAGATCGTATCACATACGATCTGACTCATTATCGATTTCAATTGGATATGAAACAGTCTTGTTATTGTTCGACCCGATTTTGTGGTAACAGAAGAACATAGTATTTCTATCTCTGTTTTCAATTGAATCATTTTGATCCTGTTTAATGATGAATGATAAAATCATTTTGATTCGTTTTCAAGTAATCATTAGAAGATAATTGGATTTAATTCTTTTAAAATATTTGATTTGATTTCAATTCTGATCCTGTATGTTATTTTAGACTAGGTACAGAATTAGATGATTCTGTAGCTAAGTCTGTAGAATCAAATTTGTATTGTTTTATTAATAAAATATATCTCTAATTTGTGATTTATGGTCCATTTCAGGTCAATTCGAAATGGCATTGGATTTGATGAGCAGTTAGAGGATATTTGAGATATTTTACTTGCATTTTAATTTCCTAGTTTAGTTGATCTTGGGGATATTTTCCCAGATTATGTAAACAGTTTGATATTATCCACAGGGAGGTTTTACCCTGTGGAAAGAATTATATATACTCATTATTTTTGTAATAACATCATCCTCATTCATGGGAGAACAAGGATATGGAATTTTAATACAGACTGAGACATAATTTGATATTCTGCTACAACTTTAGCTTTTCATAATATGAATATTTTGTTCATGTTCTTGTGTATCTATTTGCATTTGGTTAATGACTACTTTAGCTATCTTAGTCTTTTTGAAAATGATATGATTTAATCACTTTAATCCATATATGATTTCTTCCAAGTGTATAAGAAAACATAGCAATTGTTTAATTCAGTTTGTGAATGACAGATTTCTCTTCTTCATTAATTGGATTATTAAGTATAAGTTTTTGCATAACAGGTTTCCCTTATTGCAGAGATTTATAAATCATATAATTGTTATGATTTTTTATGTCTTGTTTGTCCTGTAAACAACTCAAAGAGCAGCACAGCCTATCGTTTACGAGAAGCTTCTGGATTAACCGGTGAGAGTTTCCTTCCTCCGACCAGCTTCGAAGTCATCATACACAGGACAAATTTGGAGCGTTTCCAGGTCAGTTAGTCATATGTTTGTTTAGTATATTATTAGTAGTTTAGTTAGATATATATATGTGTGTTTTAGTATATTAGATTGTTTAATTTCAGTCAGTTTTATTTCTTGTTTATAAAATTATAATATCAAAAAAAGAAATACCTTTCTCTATCGTAGGGCAGATTGCRAATGAGTTTTGCAGGTTTTATTCAAATTTGCAGGTTGTAGATAATGTACATTTGTGAATAAGTTGTAATTCAATTAGTAATTAGATAGTTGATTATTAGAGTTAGTGTAATAGTAATTAGTAGTTTGTATATAGAATAGTTAGAGTAGTTTATATTTAGTTTTAGTTTAATTTATTTAGTAGTTTGTTTTAATTAGATTAGTAGATTAGTTTGTGTTTATTTAGTTTTAGTTAGTTTGTTTTATTTAGTTTTAGTTTAGTTTGTTTAGTTATAGTTAGATTAGTTAGTTTAGATTAGTTTTCTCTTTGGTTTTCTTAGAACCTTAGAACGGCCAACGGATCCGTTAAACCCATCAGGGTGGTCCATTCCAAATGGCTTGGGTTATTTAGACAACCCCGGACCGGTTCCACTCTCTCAGTTGATGGACGATCAATTTCGCCCGTCAACAAATGGCGCTAGAAGGAGGGCCTGAACTTAATTAATGGCACAAGGCGATCACAAGACTCCTCCACCACCTAATCGCACACCTATAGTGACTAGAATCCGTTCAAATGATAATATTCCCCCTCAAACAACAACTACTTCAACCGATGATCCACAGATCACAGTTGAGTCAGCAACCCCTAATCCTACAGGTGGTGAGTTCCAAGAGATCGTTCGTCAATCTCTTATTAAAACACATAGTGCCTTAGCTAGTCTTAGGCAACCACACCGTCCTTGGGGTCAACCTTTAGACTTCTCTGATATCAGAGAACAATTAGGTGACACTAACCTCACTGTGAATCCTACAGATCCAAACTTAAATCCTGCTGCAGGAGGATCTGGGATACCTCCTTCACTACCTCCCTCATCTCCTTCTTCTTCTGGAGGGGATTCCTCGTCAGACGAAGGAAATTCACTTTCTCAGTCTTCCACACCCACTACCCCAATGGAAAATCAAAACAATCATGCTAGACCCTAGTTGGACCAGGATGCTGTAGCTGTACCTAGAGCCCAGCACCCTTTACCTAAGCATCCAGAGAAATGGCTTCCCAAGTTTGATCCCGATTCAAAACAGATAGCTAAAGATCATATAAAAAAATTTATGTTAGCCATTAGACTCCACAATGTCGAACATGAAGATGTTGTTTCTAGGTTGTTCCCTTATACTTTTGAGGGTAATGCATCCACTTTGTACTTTGCCCAACATCCCTATACCATAGTGTCTTGGGAAAAGTTTGAGTCATGCTTTTTGGAAAAATTCGGAGATGGTAAACCTCCGGAAGTTTTAGTCATGGATCTTTCAAGCTTAAAAATGAACCCAAAAGAAAAAGTTAAAGATTTTAATCAAAGATTCTTAACACTTAAAAATCGAATCCTTGCAGATTCTATGCATGCTGAGAGTCTTGTAATAGCTTACTACACTAAAGCATTACATCAAAGTATAGCTATTTGGGTTAAATGATCTAAAAATGCCACGTTGTTAGAAGCCTTCGAGGAGGCTACCCAGATTGAAAAAGACATACTTATTCTTAAGGAATCTTCTAGCAACGAAACTGAAACTAGTTCTTCTTCCAAAAAGAATATTGAAATTCTCACCAGACCTACTCAAAGTAAAACACAACCTGAAAACTCTGATTTGGAAATTTAACTAAAGTTGTTCAAAAACTGTCTAATCAAGTTATATATTTAAAAAGGTCAACTGAAGAAGCTTCCTCGAGTAAAGGACCCTACAAACCCCCTTTCCGAAAGCCTTTTCCTACTAACTGACCTAACGCAAACCCAGAAGGCTTAAATCTAGAGAGTTTGCAATGTGCTATTCAAACAATTCTAGAAGCCCAAGATAACTTGATGCCTCCCGAGATCCCTCAGGAGGAAGCCAAACCAGAGACAGTTCAAGAAGAAGAGTCTTCTCCAAAAAATTTTGGACACTTCTCGGATAGTATCTTTCAAGCAAACTTCGAGATTGTTCACCCTTATAACACTAGGAGTAAGACAACAAACAAGCCTTCTACCGAGAACACTACAACTTAACCTCCAAAGCCATCTAAATCAGCAGAAACTAAACAGAGTAATGTCAACCCTAAATTAGATTATGATGTTGTTGAAGATCTTAAAAAATTAAGGGCTAACATTTATATTTATGAGTTGTTGAAGTTTCCATTTTTTTTACAGAAAATGTTGCAAAATATTTCAGAGAACGGCAAGAATGGTAACTCAAATGGTAACAAGGTTGTGCAAAGCAAAGTTCCGCAGAAGACTTCCACTAAAAATAATCCTAATCCTCAAGATAAAGGAAGCCTTCCTGTAGCCCCTGTAAATAATGTAAATGATGTAAATAATGTAGATAATGTAGATAAAGTAGCATTAGAAATTGCAAGTAAGAAACCACAAGCTACTACTCTAAGTACTCGCAAGAATGTACCTCCTTTTCTTTTAACTTTCAAAATTTTCAATAGAAATGTGCATAATTGTATGGTTGACTCAGGAGCGTCATCTAATGTGATGCCTTGGTCTGTTTGCCAAAATATTAACGCTGAAGTAGAACCATCTTCTTTAAAAATCATACAACTTGATCGAACAAATGTCAAAGTTATAGGCAAACTAAAAAATGTATTGATTAGATTATCTTCTAACCCAAAGGTTCATCAGGTTATTGATATAATCTTTGTGGATATTCCAGAAGTATATGGTCTATTTTTTAGCAGGGACTGGTCGAAGAAGATGCATGGTTACTTCGCAATGGACTGGTCTCACTTATGGCTTCCAGAGAATGGTAAGCCTAACAAGATCAGAGTGAATCGTGAGCGTTACCTTAAGTTCACGGTCACAGATTTGAACGATCCTAACGAACCATATACACCTTCTGTTGATTCACTCGAAGTCCAAGGGATGGACACCTTCTTCGGAAATTTCATGGCTGAGGTTTCACCTATCAACAATCCATAACAACAGTCTGAGATCATAGCATATGTGCAACCAACAGCTTCTATGCAACGGTCCCATGAGCTCGATGGAAATCAAATTTGGTCTCTATATTTCAACGGTTCTAAGTCTAAAGAAGGAACTGGTGCAGGCTACATCATTATCGATCCGGTAGGTAACAAGACATTAATGGCTTGTAGACTAGAATTTGAATGTACTAACAATACTGCAGAATACGAGGCTTTACTGCAAGGTCTCAGAAAAGCCTTGGACATGAACATTCAAAATCTGGTTGTATTTGGCGACTTTGAAATAGTGGTTAGACAGGTAAGAGACTCTATACACTATCTTTCCCTGCATCTCAAAAGTTACCAGTCTGAGGTATGGAGTTTAATGAACAAATTTTCCGCTTTCAATATAAATTCCATTCCTAGATTAAATAATGCTGAAGCAGATCTACTAGCTAATGTAGCCTCAAAACGTCTTCCTGCAGAAGGCTTATCCCCAAACGCATTCTCCGTCGAGCTATTGTTTCGACCATCTGTTCCTAACAATATCACAAACTGGAGAGTATTTGACGATGATCAGCAGATCATTAACTTTCTGCACATGGAAGAAACCTTTCAAGGCGCAGTGATAGATGAGCACATGCATGACGACAATTTGCACGACTTTACGGTAATACCTGATCCGAAATATCCTGAAGCTCTATCGGACATGGTAAATTTCATACCCAAATCCATAGTTAGGTTAGAAATTTTTTATGATTTTGAAGATAAATTTAAAAAGAGGGTCAATTGTAAAACTAATAGTTCCTCATTGTCTTATGAAAAAGTCAATTTAGGGACTAGTGAAAATCCTCAGTGTATCAACTTAGGCTTGGGATGTTCTAGACAAGAAAAATGTGCTTTTGTCAAATTGTTTAAAGAATTTAAGGATGTCTTTGCATGAACATATGATGATCTTAAAACATTCGATCCTAATATCATACAACATGTCATCCCGATGAAGCCCCAGACCTTAAACTTCCAACAGAAACTGAGGAAAATGCACCCTAAACTAGAACCGACCATTCAAAAAGAATTGAATAAACTCCTAAGTGCTAAAATAATTTTTCCTGTTAGACACACTCAATCGGTGTCCAACCTCGTCCCAGTGTGGAAGAAAAATGGGGAAATCCGACTTTGTGTCGATTTCTGGAAACTCAATAAAGCATCTGACAAAGACAATTATCATGTCCCTCCCATGGAACAGATCCTTCAACAAGTATCTAGTTCCGAGAGGCTATCTTTATTGGATGGTTTCTCCAGATACAACCAAGTCCTGATGTCTCCGCTAGACCAACTAAAAACTACCTTCCGTACCCCGTGGGGCACTTATGCTTATCGCAAAATGCCCTTTGGATTGATTAATGCTGGTGCTACCTTTTAGAGAGCAATGGACATTGCTTTTCGAGGATTAATCAATCACTCCATAGTAGTTTACTTATATTATGTGACCATTTACTCTAAAAACAAAGACGATCATCTAGCTCACTTATGAGTCGTTCTGCTACGATGTCGTAAATACGACATCTCCTTAAACCCCAAAAAGTCTATCTTTGTAGTAGAACAGGGTAAACTACTAGGATTCATTGTGTCTAGTGATGGGATGATTATTGACCTCGAAAGGACTCAAGTCATCGCTAAACTCCCCCCACCTACATCCAAGAAATCCATGCAGTCTTTCCTAGGCCAGATTAACTTCGTGAGAAGATTTGTCCCCAGCTTCTCTGAAATGGTTAGGCCTCTTCAAAACCTGATTAAGAAAGACAATCAATATCACTGAGGACCCACAAAAAACCAAGATTTTAATGCTATAAAGAAGGCCATAATAAACGCTCCGTCTCTCATGAGTCCTGACTTCTCTCAAGATTTTACACTCTATACTTTTACCTCTGATCGTTCCTATGCTGCAGTCCTTACTCAGAAGAATTCTGATAATAACGAAGTACCCATCGCCTTTATGAGCTCTGCTTTCAAAGGTGTTGAACTTAACTACCCAGCGGTCGATTAGCAAGCCTACGTTGTTTTCAAAGCAGTTAAGCATTTCCGGTCCTATCTTTTGAAGTCAAGGATGAAACTCATTGTCCCCTACCCTGCCGTAAGGAACTTGTTAGTGCAGAAGGAGTTAGGAGAGAAGAGAGCCAACTGGGTCACCTCCTTGTAGGAGTATGACTTGGAAATCACCCCAACTCATATCGTAAGAGGCCAAGGGTTGTGTAAGTTGGTTGTTGATTCAGAAACAGGACAACAAGAAGATAGTGATACGTCAAACCTAGAACAACACGATCAAAGTTTAATTTGTTGCACACAGAACCTCATAAGTCCTTGGTACGACGATATTAGATTCTGTCTTGAACATGGATCAGCACCCCGTCACCTTGACCCTGCCAAGAGAAGAGCGTTGAGACTAAAGTCCGCCTCCTTTCATCTAGTTAATGGTATACTGTTTCGTCAGAATTTTGATGACGTACTGATGCGTTGTCTCGAGAAAGACGAAGCAGAAAGAGTCTTTCTTGAGTTGCATGCAGGAGACGCTGGGGGTCACTTCGGTGGTGAAACCACTGCTCATAAGGTTTTAAGAGCTGGTTACTACTGGCCCACACTTTTTAGGGACACCCATGCCTTGTGTCGTAAATGTATCATTTGTCAGAAAGCATCAGGGTGGTTACAAAAACCAGCCTTTCCCTTGCAACCCGTCTCAGTGGATTCTCCTTTCTAGCAATGGGGCCTTGATATCATAGGTCCTGTTAACCCTCCATCCTCGCAATAGCACAAGTATATTATGACAGCCACAGACTACTTTACTCGATGGTCCGAAGCTGTTGCGCTAAGAACTGTTAACACAAGTCAGATGATTGCTTTTTTGAACTCGAATATTATCACTCGTTTCGGTATCCCTAATTGTCTAGTCTTTGACAACACTTCATACTTTTCCTCTCTTGAGATGACCGAGTTTTCTTTGGAGAAAAGAATAAAGCTGAAGTATTCTGCTAGTTACTACCCCCAGGGAAATGGATTAGCAGAATCAACAAACAATAACTTGATCAAAATTATCAAGAGAACCGTGGCTGAAAATCACAAGAACTGGCACAATGCACTGTTGAACGTGATATGGGATGATAGGGTAACACCCAAATCCGCTATAGGGAACTCCCCTTTTTTTGTCGTTTATGGCAGAGAAGCCATTCTGCCACCTCACAGTCTTCTTCCTTCGCTTCAATTGTCACAAAAAGTCCAATAAGAAGATTGTCCCCCTTTAGAAAGCCGCAATAATGCTTTGATGAAGTTGGAAGAAGTAAGAACCCAAGCTAAGCGTAAATTAGATCAACATCAACAATTGATTAAAATCTAGTTTGATTCTAATTCTGCTTCTGATAGGAATTTTGAAGTAGGCGATCTCGTCTTAATGTGGGACAAACCACACGAAGGAAAGGGTGAGCACACCAAGTTTCAAAACTTATGGCTTGGGCCATTTTTAATTGCTGAAAAGTTGGGTCCTAGTTCCTTTCGATTACAGAATCTTGAAGGGTAGCTTGACACCTATCCGGTGAATGGCCAAGCCCTGAAAAGATACTTTGCTTGATAACTAGCCTTGTATATTATGTAAATATTTCGTTTTTGTTTGCATTTTTCGTTTGCTTTCTGTTTTGGTTTTGATTTGAATTGATCAGTTTTATGTCTTTTTTGAAAAATACACATACCTGTGCACTGAGCCATTCAGACAAAGATGATAGAAAAATTTCTTCGCTGAAATAACTTCTAAAAGTTTGTACAAACATCAGTGATGTATTGCTAAATTGATATCTACATTGGAAAATTTCCTGTTTGAAAGAAATTTACTGATTTCAATCTCTGAGCAAAGTTTGTCATGATCATCTATTATCTTTTTACATTGTCCCTTTTTCGTAAAGGAATGACTCAAAAAAAAAGTCTCCCTGTCATAGGAAGTTGCTTTTATAAAACATCTCTAGAATTGAATAAAGGACGCTGCTAAAAAACTCTGATGAGGTCTAAAAAAATATGCTAAAATATCAAGACTTTCAGCGTCACCCCGCTCAGCTTTCTACAAAAGAAAAACAAAATAAAAATATTAATAAGAGCTATAGGAAGTGCTTGTAAACCCACTGGGATACTGAACAGGTCTGCTGGGAGCGGGTAAATGCAAGCATGGCGCCAAGAAAACTTCGTCGGGGTACTGAACAGGTCCGCTGGCAGCGAAGAAATGTCAGGTACATGAAAATATGTAAAAAATATGAGAAACCTCTTTAATGTCCTTTATTCTGATCCAAAACTTCTTGACAGGATACAAACATTAGAGTGGGTTAAATGGCAACCCTGTCGAGGCTATCGACGCCTGCTAGCAGTAGTGACCATGCCAACAGTATTGAAGATTTTATCTTTAATATTGTGACTTACTGATCTTAAGACTGTTATTAGTTTTCATCTTTTAAAACACTGCTGGAAAAGATGGTAAATAATGATGTTTGTACGATTTTCTGGTTGTTGTTTTTGAGTTGAAATTTTCATTGCTGTCCTAATCTGAATTTATTTTTTTTGACAAAGATAACTGCTTCTACCAGTGTGTCGCCATTGTTGGCATCCAATTCAATTTTTTCTATTGTTCTATAAGCTACCTACACCTATGTCTTCTAAACTTCAAATTGTCGTCGCATCTTTCAAATAGATGATAGTTTCATTTCTTGCGACACTTGCAAATTTGTTTCCATTAAGTTTTCACGACTGTAAGCGTGAAAAATTCTCCTTTCGAGGTCACATTTCGATCACTATCTGAATTTTTGTCATCTTTTTATCGATATTTTCTATGGCACTTATCTTTGGTTTATCGTTATGTGGCTAAAAGGATTTTCGAACTATGCCTATTTGGACATTCTTATATCGATTGCATAACTTGATTTTATTAAGTTTGCGAGGCATTGAGCATATAGATTTATATTTTTGTGACTTGCCTAGTCATTGAATTGCATAGGGGTCATGATTTATTTTTTGTTTTTATATATGATGTGATCCTTATGATAATCTTTTTATGGCTCTTGGCTTGTAAATTTTATGAGTATCAATTGGCACAATGGTTTAAAACTTTTGATTAAACATTTATCCAATGGCGCGTGGTTAACACCCGGTGTTGGTTACACGTTGAATATTCGTGGTTTGAAAAATTATAGTTAATGGCGCGTTGGCATAACACTCACCGTTTGATTCTTTGGTTGGCCAAACGATTGGTTTTTGAGCTATGTTATGATTGTTTGAACAAGAGGTAGAACTTGGAAGTTGTACTTTACCATAACTATTGTGAATGGCGGTGAATAACTCCACCACCCTTGCATGCGCACATTAATGCTTCTCCTTTGATCGTTCATTTTTGTTAGATTGAATGACTCTGCTCCTGTGCTTTGGTGAATTTGAACCAAACCCTTACCATGTGCTCGCACCATGGCCCCAGTTGTCCGAGCTGAACCCAATGGGAGCCAGGCCCTGTTGATGTTTGATAGTGCCTGTAATGACCTCGAGGAAAATGGGTGGCTTCCATTTATACAAAAATTTGAGGGTTTTAACCTCTGCGTAGCTTGACAATTTTCTTTGACCTTTGATGGTTGTCGAGCCAAGGTTGGCGATGTTCAATTGGAAATTGACGAACAGTTTATCAGTCTTGCTACAGGTTTTCCTACCACTGGACAATGATGGTCCAAGAATTGCAAAGTAGAGGAGGTCCCTTGGACACTGCTCTTCCAGTCACATAAAATCACCTCTTGTGATAAATGTTTGCCAGTAACTATGCTTAAACAGCGTTGGCATGATTTATTGATGATAATCAAATAGTTTATTACCTACGAAGGTCGGTACAGGTTTGTTTTCTTACACCACCTTCATTTGCTTATAGTTTTTATGGGTTATCAGCTCAATATTCCCTATTCTTTGCATAGAAGCCTGTTTAAAATGTCAAAGAAGTACAAAAGAAATCAGGCTGATAGTAGCCTTTTTCATTATGGGTTGGTTAAGCTTTTTGTTGTCTGTCATTTGGGTCTATGCTGGTATTGTTGGAGCAATTTCCTTGCTCGGAATGATTTTGAGGATTCGAGCCCTCCACAGGTTGAAAAACCAGTGGTGAGCAAGGACAAGGCTGTACCCCCAGTACCCTACAGCATCCTGCTACCTAAACCCTTGGTCGACTCACCTATCGACCTACCCCACTCTGTGACTAAGGGTGTTGAGACTGTTAAGCCTATGGGAAAAAATCCTAAGGTGAAACCCACTGTAAACGCTAAAGGGAAAAAGAATGCATGTTTAATTTCATGGATGGCAAGAAATAAGCCAAAACCTCCTGTCGATCCAAACCCTATCATGTTGAGTGAGGACTCCGATTCGGAAGTGGAGTGTTTATTGGCTAGCGAATACCCCTATTCGCAAGGTTTTTGTGCCGAACCCTCGTATGACTTTGTAACAAACCTACCCCCCTGCCTACAGGACGACCCTAACTACCTAGGCATTAAGCTGCCTTGTGAAGCTCCCGGTCATTTATCCAAACCCTCTCCTGCTCTTTCTAAACCTACAGTGCCACCCTGTGATCAATGCAGCTCATGGTTAGAAAGATATTATCTTGATGTTCCGATTCTATAGTCAAGAATTCACTCTTTGGAGGACCAGGTTGCACTGCTTACCAGTCAAAAGGCTAAGCTACAAGCCACTGATAAGAAACAAAGGACGACAGGATCCATCTTGTTTAAAAATGTGGAATCAGCCACAACTGTCGTGAATTCTAAGTTGGCATAATTGAACAGCCTTCGTCATCACACAAGTATATTTTATCACTTGTTTATATAACGAATTCAAATTTGGTTTTGAATAGCTCTGTTTACAACATTGATTGGCTCTGTCACATTGTATGCATTCTATACATAGCTTTGTTTTGATTAAATGGAAGTTCATTTTCCCAGTTTAGCTTCCATTGGATTTTCATCGATTTATTGGATCTTGGTGTGGATTTGACTTGTTTGATTGAGTTGAAATGGATGCTCTGCTATCAATTGAAGTCGTTTGTATCTATTCAAGACAGGAAGTGTTTCTCATATCCAATTTAGAACACAATCGCATTTTGTTTCGATTTCATTGTAATGCATACACTATGATTGGCAACAATTTTGATATGGTTAATTGTCACGGTTTTATGTCCCATATGACTTTCGACCAACAAGAATACAATTCGGATCATTTTCAATATGACTCTGTAAAAATACACCCAAAACGTGAATAGATTCAATTCATAACGATTATGATAAAACCCAGCCGATTAATTCGCATTGGTTTATTGTTAGCTCGACCATGTTATCAGTTGGATTCGTAATGGCAATGGATACTCTGTTTGAATTTGATTCGTAGAACGAGATTGACTATATCCAGATTCACGATATATTTCTATATTAAACTCAGTCATGATTTGTTTCGATTGTTTGCCCATTTTGCAATTATTACTTCTATCGATTCTATTATGGTTGTGATCATAATTAATTGATCTTGTCTGTTGACTGTGCAAGGATCAGCGATCGAAATCTATGACAAATTCTATTGGGTTGTTGTTGTTATGTATGATTTTGTTTACACATAATCGAAACAGTCTTTACATTTGTGTATTTGATTAAACGATATGAATCTTTTGCTACATCATTATAGCTATAATGAGTGAAAAATGGTTGTGTTGGATTAGATCATATCACATACGATCTGACTCATTATCGATTTCAATTGGATATGAAACAGTCTTGTTACTGTTCGACTCGATTTTGTGGTAACAAAAGAACATAGTATTTCTATCTCTATTTTCAATTGAATCATTTTGATCCTGTTTAATAATGAATGATAAAAACATTTTGATTCGTTTTCAAGTAATCATTGGAAGATAATTGGATTTAATTCTTTTAAAAGATTTGATTTGATTTCAATTCTGATCATGTATGTTATTTTAGACTAGCTACAGAATCAGATGATTCTGTAGCTAAGTCTGTAGAATCAAATTTTTATTGTTTTATTAATAAAATATATCTCTAATTTGTGATTTATGGTCCATTTCAGGTCAATTCGAAATGGCATTGGATTTGATGAGCAGTTAGAGGATATTTGAGATATTTTACTTGCATTTTCATTTCCTAGTTTAGTTGATCTTGGGGATATTTTCCCAGATTATGTAAACACTTTGATATTATCCACAGGGAGGTTTTACCCTGTTGAAAGACTTATATATACTCATTATTTTTGTAATAACATCATCCTCATTCGTGGGAGAACAAGGATATGGAATTTTAATATAGACTGAGACAGAATTTGATATTCTGCTACAGCTTTAGCTTTTCATAATATCAATATTCTGTTCATGTTCTTGTGTATCTATTTGCATTTGGTTAATGACTACTTTAGCTATCTTAATCTTTTTGAAAATGATATGATTTAATCACTTTAATCCATATCTGATTTCTT
This sequence comes from Picea mariana, assembly GCA_032191745.1. NCBI lineage: Eukaryota > Viridiplantae > Streptophyta > Pinopsida > Pinales > Pinaceae > Picea > Picea mariana. Next base: position 88,950 of record JASDQU010100184.1, read on the forward strand.
CCAAGTGTATAAGAAAACATAGCAATTGTTTAATTCAGTTTGTGAATGACAGATTTCTCTTCTTCATTAATTGGATTATTAAGTATAAGTTTTTGCATAACAGGTTTCCCTTATTGCAGAGATTTATAAATCATATAATTGTTATGATTTTTTATGTCTTGTTTGTCTTGTAAACAACTCAAAGAGCAGCACAACCTATCATTTACGAGAAGCTTATGGATTAACCGGTGCGAGTTTCCTTCCTCCGACCAGCTTCAAAGTCATCATACACAGGACAAATTTGGAGTGTTTCCAGGTCAGTTAGTCATATGTTTGTTTAGTATATTATTAGTAGTTTAGTTAGATATATATATATGTGTGTGTGTGTGTGTGTGTGTGTGTGTGTGTGTGTGTGTGCGTTTTAGTATATTAGATTGTTTAATTTCAGTTAGTTTTATTTCTTGTTTATAAAATTATAAAATCAAAAAAATAAATACCTTTCTCTGTCATAGGATAGATTGCAAATGAGTTTTATAGGTTTTATTCAAATCTGCAGGTTGTAGTCCCCGAGGTGTAGGACAGTCGGTGACAGAGTGTGTTGTTAAGCCACTCCGTGATGTTAAAGTCACCGGTTCGAAACCTGCGGGGACAAAAAATCCAACCATGTTAAGGGTTGGTGTGGCTCAGGCCGGGTGCGATCCCCGGGTGATTTTGACGGCTTAGATGCCCCCGAGTCGCGGTTTCTCAAGCCACAGGTTAATCGCAGGTCCTGCACAAATTAACAAACAAAAAAAAATCTGCAGGTTGTAGATAATGTACATTTGTGAATAAGTTGTAATTCAATTAGTAATTAGATAGTTGATTATTAGAGTTAGTGTAATAGTAATTAGTAGTTTGTATATAGAATAGTTAGAGTAGTTTATATTTAGTTTTAGTTTAATTTATTTAGTAGTTTGTTTTAATTAGATTAGTAGATTAGTTTGTGTTTATTTAGTTTTAGTTAGTTAGTTTTATTTAGTTTTAGTTTAGTTTGTTTAGTTATAGTTAGATTAGTTAGTTTAGATTAGTTTTCTCTTTGGTTTTCTTAGAACCTTAGAATGGCGAACAGAGCCGTTAAACTCGTCAGGGTGGTCCATTCCAAATAGCTTGGGTTATTTAGACAACCCCGGACCAGTTCCACTCTCTCAGTTGATGGACGGTCAATTTCGCCCGTCAACATGCTCACAATTAGAAAATAATGGGTTAGTGATTTAGTCTTTTTCATCTAAAATAATTGATTCTAGTAATGTAGAGCACAACCAATGCCTTCAATTTGGGTTTTTGGTTAAATTAATGATTTCATATTATGTTTAGCCCTTAGTTTAAGTAGTATTGGAGGGAGATTTTAATGGTAGCAATTACCCATCCTTATTTGTAGGTTCCTATTGTTGTTACTTTTTTAGAATAGGGCTTATGTTATATCACCCATAGTTATACAAAAAACACCATTAATTGTATTACATTTAAGCCTCCTCTGTGTAATTACTCAGGGGTTAAGGATTTAAAATTTCATCTTCATTCAAGGTTATATAATCACACACAATTATAAAAAAAAAAAATTGCATATTGTTAGGGCTTTCTGATTAGCATACAATTATATTGTAGTTGTTGACTTGGAGCATATATTTTTCCTCCAATTAGTGTACTAGTTTCATAAACCTCAATTTTTCATCACCCTCTCTACTATCAATCCAATTATTTCAATTATCCAAAAACCATGCTCTTTGATTTAATCCATAGTGTCTTATTACCATACTAATTTGCTGGTTTTGTTAATTCACTGCACCAATTAACATTCACATAGGTTTCTACCATTTCACTATTACTACTTATATCCCAAAATTGATTATGCAAGATGCAACCTAGATTAGTGAATTTTCTCTATGAATTTTGTTGGGTTTCTATATTAAGAAACATCCTTTTGACTGATATGGTGTTTATGGTTAGAATGGTGATGGTTGGTTGATTGGTTTCAATGCATTTTTCCTCAATTTTCACATACATAGATGTAAAATCTCTACATGGTTTTTTTATGAAGATATCAAATTATTGAAATGGTAGTTGTGATAGGCGATAATTCCCCACTTACTAGGGTCAAATCAATGGAAAAGAAAAAAAAATATATACTATCGCTATATTTCTAGATCAGTTGTGTATGTTAAAGAAACATGAATATATGAAGAAGAATACATGTGGCTAGGCATCTATTCCCCTTTGTTTGTATTTCAAAAGTAATCTCGAGAGTGTCCTCAATACTATAAATTCTCTAATCCTCTCTTAAATTATATGAACATAAAGAGAAACACAACCTTCCCCAAACAATCAAGAATAGAAGTCAAGAAACCCTCCCCATATTATAGTTATACAAAATTCAACCTTCCCCATACTTAGTTATAGATGTCATATTTATTACATGATCGTCCATGTGAGCACTAGTGAATGGGGCCAACGTTGAAATTTCTTCAATATGTGCTTGTACGCATCGAAATTTGACATGGTTAGAATAAACACATGCCTTGATGGTATGGGAGGGTTTCAATACTCAAGGATGTATGATTTCCTGACCACATAATCTTTGAGATCATCCATGTTTGCAACAACGTTCATAATGGGCATAATGGGGATCATATTTGATATGTCATGGTACTACTCTTCCAGTGGGTGTACAATATCACAAGGATATGTCTTCTTGCCCTCCTCCATTGGATGATCAAGTTAACAACAATTTTCTCTTCTGGATGAGTAGTTTGGTGGAAACATTCTTTCAAGTTGTAATTAGGTACAATTTTGTATTGAGTTGGATCATCACAATGCCACTCTAATTTCTTCCAACTATCACTAACTAGATACTTGGTTAAAGGTTTTCTATTTTTTCTAAAGGAATGGGATTCAGGTATGGGAGGGTTTTGATACTTAAGGATGTTTTATGTCACCGCATAATACTTAAGGATGGTTTGATTTCATAGAAGCTTCAATTCACCCACCAATGTCATCTTGCACCGACCCTGCATAGTGAGTAGTGAATGGGGCCAATGTTGAAATTTCTTCAAACTGTGAATGTATGCGTCGAAATTAGACATGGTTAGACTAGATAAAAACCTTGATGGTATGTGATGGTTTCAAGACTCAAGGATGTATGATGTCCCAACCACATAATCTTTGAGATCGTTTGTGTTTGCAACAACGTTCATAATGGACGTCTCATTGTCAAATTCCATTGTTTCCATCTATAGAATCTTTGTTGGAACTCTCTTGAAATGTCATGGAACTTCCAATTCAACCACCAAAAATTTCATGCATCGACCCCGCATAGTGAGTAGTGAATGGGGCCAACGTTGAAATTTCTTCAATATGTGTTTGTATGCATCGAAATTTGACATGGTTAGACTAGACACATGCCTTGACGGTATGGGAGGGTTTCAAGACTCAAGGATGTATGATTTCATACAGAAACATTTTGAAACAATTTCAACATTGGCCCCATTCATAGGTCATTGTTGTCCATCATGTACTCTAGCCCTAGTACAATGTCTTTTAATAGTTATTTCCTTTAAAATTCGATCGATCAAAAAATTAAAATGAAACGAGGACAAGATGAGACGATATATAGAGTGGGTCTGTGAGTGATATTTGATTATAAGGGAAAATATCTCTTCCATGCCATACACAACACAAGGGAAAATGTTTCCTTTCTCTACTCAAAAATCCCTCAAGCATCTCCTTCCTTTTCAGTGCCCTCATGTAGGTAAAAATAGTCCAATCGATTGATTTCTTTATGTGAAACCTAGTGGAGTATTGCCTTAGATCTTAAATAATTAATAAGAAACTATTTCATTGGCATGGGGTTAAAAGTTTTCTAATTTTCCTTGCCTCTATGCTTATCTACAACCATATATCTCTCATCCAAGGTTTGTTATTCCGTCATTGTTGCATTAGTTTTGGACATTTCTAAATTTGGGTTATTGAGCAACTAAGGGGAATATAGTGTGGGGGTTATGTGAATAATGGTGAGAATGATCACAAGAGAATTTCCATGAGGTAGGAGAATGCATGAATGACTCACACTTATTGAAAATGTTTAAACTCCCTCCTAATGTGGGGATTTATTTAATGTTGGAGGATATCAAAGATGTGTCATTGCGACTAAGTGGAAATATGTTGGTGAGAACGATGTCATCATCTCATCATCTTCACTCACATATTCATCAGAGGACGATGTCATCAACTCATCATTTTTATTACTGTTGTCATTCACCCACCACAAATGCCATCTTGCATAGACCCCGCATAGTGAGTAGTGAATGGGGACAACGTTGAAATTTCTTGAAACTGTGCATGTATGCATTGAAATTCGGCATGGTTAGACTAGACACATGGATTGATAGTATGGGAGGGTTTCAATACTCAAGGATATATGATGTCATCACACAATCTTTGATATCTTCCACATTTGCATCAATTTTCATCATGTTGCACCTATCATTGTCATCATTCGACATTCCCTTCTATAGAATCGTTGTCGTAACTATCTTGAAATTTGTCATGGAACTTCAAATACACCCATCAAAAATTTCTTACACCAACCCCGCATAGTGAGAAGTGAATGGGGCCAATGTTGAAATGTTTTCAATCTATGCTTGTATGCATCAAAATTTAACATGATTAAACTAGATAGTTTCCTTGAAGGTATGGGAGGGTTTCGATACTTAAGGATGTTTGATGTCCCCACATAATATTTGAGATAATCCATGTTTGCATCAACATTCAATATAATGGATGTCTCATAGAGAGCATAGTGAATGGGGCCTGCCTTAAAGGTGAATGAGCATAGTGAAATTTCTTCCACCAACCCCGCATAGTGAGCAGTGAATGGGGCCAATGTTGAAATTTCTTCAAAATATGCATGTATGTGTTGAAATTCAACATGTTTAGACAAGAAACATGCCTTTACAGTATGGGAGGGTTTCACGACTCAAGGAATATGTATGATTTCCCAGCCACATAATCTTTGAGATTGTCCATGTTTGCAACAATGTTCATAATGGGGTGTCTCATATTTGTCAAATGTCGTTGTTTCCATTCATAGAATATTTGTTGGAACTCTCTTGAAATGTCATGTAACTTCCAATTCAACCACCAAAAATGTCATGCATCGAACCCGCATAGTGAGCAATGAATGGGGCCAACATTGAAATTTCTTCAATATGTGCTTGTATGCATCGAAAGTTGACATGGTTAGACTAGACACATGCCTTGAAGGTATGGGAGGGTTTCAAGACTAAATGATGTTTGATGTCCCAGCCACATAATCTTTGAGATCATCCATGTTTGCAACAACGTTCATAATGGGGCATCTTATGTTTTCCAAATGTCGTTGTTTCCATCAGTAGAATCTTTCTTGGAACTCTCTTGAAATGTCATGGAACTTCCAATTCAACCACCACAAATTTCATGCATTGACCCTGCATAATGATCACTAGTGAATGGGGCCAACGTTGAAATTTCTTCAATATGTGCCTGTATGCATCAAAATTTGACATGGTTAGACTAGACACATGCCTTGATGGTATGGGAGGGTTTCAAGACTCAAGGATGTATGATGTCATACATAAGGAGTTTGAAAAACTTTCAACGTTGGCCCCATTCACAGGTCATTGTTTCCCATCATGTACTCTATCCCTAGTACAATGTCTTTTAATAGTTGTACTCTAGCTGAGAATACCTGCAAACCCTTTTTGAAGTGTTGTTATAGAAAACTTGTCACAACATCCGTAAAATGAAACATATATATAGATTTTATAATGTCGCAATTCTAAAGATCATTGATCAAATCAAAGTTTACTTGGTCAAAATACTAGGTGAATGTTGGAGGGGGAAAACCTAGTTTCCAGAATGTCACAACTGCAACAAATATCTTCACAAATGTGGCAAGAGAGACGACTATGTCATAAATGTGGCAAGAGCGACGATTATGTGAAAAACATGGCAAGAGGGACGATAACATTGAAAGAGAGATGACAACATGGAAAGAGAGACGTCAACATGGCAATAGCGATGCTATCAGGCAATATGGAAAAAAAATTAAAATTTCTTCCATTTTTTGACAGTATGACCAATTTTTTCCATAATGCTGCAAATAGAGCCTAAATTTTTTTACAATATGTACTAGTATAGAAGTCAAGAAAACCTCCCCATATTATATTTATATAGAATTCAACCTTCCCCATACTTAGTTATAGATGTCATATTTATTACATGATCATCCATGTGAGCACTAGTGAATGGGGCCAACGTTGAAATTTATTCAATATGTGCCTGTATGCATAAAAATTTGACATGGTTAGACTAGACACATGACTTGATGGTATGGGAGGGTTTCAAGACTCAAGGATGTATGATGTCCCAACCACATAATATTTGAGATCGTCCATGTTTGCAACAATGTTCATAATCGGCATAATGGGGATCATCTTTGATATGTCATGGTACTACTCTTCTAGTGAGGGTGCACAATATCACAAGGATATGTCTTCTTGCCCTCCTCCATTAGATGAGAAAGTCAACGAAAATTTTCTATTGTGGATTAATAGTTTGGTGGAAATAGTATTTCAAGTTGTAATTGGGTACACTTTTGTATTGAGTTGGATCATCACAACGCCACTCTAATTTCTTCTAACTATCACTGACTAGATACTTGGTTAAAGGTTTTCTAATTTTTCTAAAGGCATGGGCTTAAGGTATGGGAGGGTTTTGATACTTAAGGATGTTTTATTTCACCACAGAATACTTAAGGATGGTTTTATTATCGAATTACCAAGTCGAGTTGATGTCACAGAAGCTTCAAGTCACCCACCAATGTCATCTTGCATCGACCTTGCATAGTGAGCAGTGAATGGGGCCAACGTCGAAATTCTTCAAACTATGCATGTATGCATAAAAATTAGACATGGTTAGACTAGACACATACCTTGATAGTATGGGAGGGCTTCAATAATCAAGGATGTATGATGTCCCCACCACATTATCTTTGAGATCGTCCATGTTTGCAACAACATTCATAATGGGCGTCTCATTGTCAAATGTCATTGTTTCCACATGTAGAATATTTGTTGGAACTCTCTTGAAATGTCATGGAACTTCCAGTTCAACGACCAAAAATGTCATGCACTGACCCCGCATAGTGAGTAGTGAATGGGGCCAACGTTGAATTTTCTTCAATATGTGCATGTATGCATCAAAATTTGACATGGTTAGACAAGACACATGCCTTGACAGTATGGGAGGGTTTCAAGACTCAAGGATGTATGATGTCATACATAAATATTTTGAACAAATTTCAACGTTGGCCCCATTCATAGGTCATTGGTGTCCATCATGTACTCTAGCCCTAGTACAATGTCTTTTAATAGTTGTTTCCTTTAAAATTTGACCGATCAAAAAATTAAAACGAAACGAGGATGAGATGAGGATATATAGAGTGGGTTTATGAGTGATCTTTGAGTATAATGGAAAATATCTCTTCCATGCCATACAAAACACAAGGGAAAATTTTTCCTTTCTCTACTCAACAATCCCTTGAGCATCTCCTTCCTTTTCAGTGCCCTCATGTAGGCAAAAATAGTCCAATTCATTGATTGCTTTATGAGAAACCTGGTGGAGTATTTCCTTAGCTCTTAAATAATTAATAATAAACTATTTCATGGGCATGGTCTCAAAGGTTTTCTAATTTTTCTTGCCTCTATGCTTATATACAACCATCTATCTCTCTTCCAAGGTTTGTTATTCCGTCATTGTTTCATTAGTTTTGGTCATTTCTAAATTTGGATTATTGAGTAACTAAGGGGAATATAGTGTGGGGGTTATGTGAATAATGGTGAGAATGATCACAAGAGAATTTCCATGAGGTAGGAGAATGCATGAATGAGTCACACTTATTGAAAATGTTTAAACTCCATGTCGATGTGGGGCTTTCTTTAATGTTGGAGGATATCAAAGATGTGTCATTGCTATTAATTGGACATATGTTGGTGATAATGATGTAATCAGATCATCATTTTTATTACTACTTTCATTCACCCGCCACAAATGTCATCTTGCACCGACCCCACAAAGTGAGTAGTGAATGGGGACAACGTTGAAATTTCTTCAAAATGTCCATGTATGCGTCAAAATTTGACATGGTTAGACTAGAAACATCGCTTGATGGTATAGGGGGGTTTCAATACTCAAGGATGTATGACGTCCCCACATAATCTTTGATATCGTCCACATTTGCATCAATGTTCATCATGCTGCACCTATCATTGTCATCATTCGTCATTCCCTTCTATAGAATCGTTGTCAGAACTATCTTGAAATCTGTCATGGAACTTCAAATAAACCCATCACAAATTTCTTCCACCGACCTCGCACAGTGAGCAGTGAATGGGGCCAACGTTGAAATGTTTTCAATCTGTGCCCATATGCATTGAAATTTAACATGGTTAAACTAGATAGTTTTCTTGAAGGTATGGGAGGGTTTCGATACTTAAGGATGTTTGATGTCCCTGCATAATATTTGAGATCATCCATGTTTGCATCAACGTTCAAAATAATGGATGTCTCATAGTGAGCATAGTGAATGGGGCCTGCCTTGAAGGTGAATGAGCATAGTGAAATTTCTTCCACCAACCCCGCATAGTGAGTAGTGAATGGGGCCAACGTTGAAATTTATTCAAATTGTGCATGTATGCATTGAAATTATACATGGTTAAACTAGACACATGCCTTGATGCTATGAGAGGGTTTCAAGACTCAAAGAATATGTCTGATGTCCCGACCACATTATCTTTGAGATATTCCATGTTTGCAACAATGTTCATACTAGGGCATCTCATATTTGTCAAATGTTGTTGTTTCCATCTGTATAATATTTTGTTGTAACTCTCTTGAAATTTCATGGAACTTCCAATTCAAACACCAAAAATTTCATGCACCGACTTTGCATAGTGAGTAGTGAATGGGGCCAACATTGAAATTTCTTCAATATGTGCCTGTATGCATAAAAATTTGACATGGTTAGAATAAACACATGCCTTGATGGTATGGGAGGGTTTCAAGACTCAAGGATGTTTGATGTCCTGGCCACATAATCTTTGAGATCGTCCATGTTTGCAACAACGTTCATAATGGGGCATCTTAGATTTTTCAAATGTCGTTGTTTCCATCCATAGAATCTTTGTTGGAACTCTCTTGAAATTTCATGGAACTTCCAATTCAACCACCACAAATATCACACACCGACCTCACATAGTGAGCACTAGTGAATGGGGCAACATTGGAATTTCTTCAATATGTGACTGTATGCATCGAAATTTGACATGGTTAGAATAGACACATGCCTTAACGGTATGGGAGGGTTTTAAAACTCAAGGATGTATGATGTCATACAGAAACATTTTGAAAACATTTCAATGTTGGCCCCATTCATAGATCATCATTGCCCATCAGGTACTCTATCCCTAGGACAATGTCTTTTAATAGTTGTTTCCTTTAAAATTTGACCGATCATAAAATTAAAATGAAACGAGAAGAGCCCTAGTAAAATGTCTTTTAATAGTTGTACTCTAGCAGAAAATACCCGCAAACCATTTTTGAAGTGTCGTTATTATATCAAACTTGTCACAACATCTGCAAAATGCAACATATTTATAGATTTTATAACGTCACAATTCCAATGATCATTTACCAAATCAAAGTTTACTTGGTCAAAATACTAGGTGACCGTTGGAGGGGGAAAACCTAGTTTCCACAATGTCATAACTACGACAACTATCTTCACAAACGTGGCAAGAGAGACAACTATGCCACAAATGTGGCACAAGAGATGATTATGTGGAAAACTTGGAAAGAGAGATGATAATGTGGCAATAGATATGACAATGTGGCAAGAGAGACGTCAACGTGGAAATAGAGACGTTATCAAGAAATATGGAAAAAAAATTAAAACTTCCTCTATTTTTCAATAGTATGGACAATTTTGTCCATAACGCCGCAAATAGAATGTCAAAAGTTTTACAATATGTACTAGTGTGTACATTCCTAGCTACCCCATATAGGTCAAATATAAACATTTTTTTCATCGACTCCTTTGTTGTCTCCATCCATCACATAGAACATAACTACCTTTCTCCACCCAAGAAATTTTTCCACGATTTGGCATTGTCATCTCATTTTTCCAAGGAAATAATTCACTTCTTTCACATGACTATCAAGTTATTTCTCACAACTCCAAAAATTTTCTAAGGCACCCATTCACAAGTTCCCCATCTTCGACACCAAACTCCAGCCTGGCATTGTTGTAGAGGAGAGGATGACCTACTTCGATTGTAGTTTTCCAATAGAACTTCTCCTCTACGGTCTTCCCCATTCACAAAAATTGGCACATTTAAGTTCCCTTAGGCTCCATTGCCTGCTCCATGACAATGAGCCACCCAAAACTCCAATTAGTGAATGGAAGGTTGTAGGAAGTTTCCAAGGCCACCTCCAACAACTACAACAAAGTTTTCCCAATGTCCACCAAGGATCTCATCTAATTAACCTATTGTTTCAATTTTTCTCCCAAAAATATGCCCAAACCTGTTGTTAAGGTGCCTAGAATATCCAATGTCCCCTTTGAAGTCTATGACACTTAGGATGCTCCCAAGTCTTCCAGCTTAGCCATTAATGTGGGATACAATTGGGATTCCTCCAAGTCACCCAACTTCATATTTAAAGAACAAATTGTTGCCACATTATGAAAATCAAAGAAACAAGGAACATGCATACCTCTTAATGAAGGTAAACTTAACTACACCAATGGTTCTTCTTATACACCATCCAATTCATACCAAGGCATGGTGAAAGAAGTAATCCCCAGTCTCAAAGACTTGTTTCTACCTTATTGTCTCAATCCTACAACTCACCTACACCAACACATTAAATTGTTATGTGCGGACATGTCTTGGTTGCCTTCCGCACCAAGGCACAACTCTGCAATTTCAATATTCAACCTTCAAGCCAATTTGTGTCACCTATCCAAAATGTCCCCAAAGTCTTCTACTTCCCAAGTTCGTCCAAGTGTAACAAGAATGATTGAACCCTTACCATATAATTATAGGATACCACCTATCATGGAATAATTAGTTGTGAAGAGTACCAAAATTGTCATCAATAAGCTTTGATGCCAACTATCATGGACCTCTAATATGCTCAGATTTTTTTCTATGACTTGTTGTGCCCAAGTTGTTCTAGAACATGTGGCCATGTAACACTATGTTATCTCAGCCACAGCGGCTTAGCCAACTCATGCCTACTACAACCATACTATATATCTTCACCTAAGGTTTTCCCATAGCTTCACCTTAGACTACAACAAGTTAGATGCCACACCAAGTTTAACACACTTAGTTCATCCAAAAAGAACATAGACATGCACCCAACCACAACTTTAAAACAATTACATGATACAACACTTAGCCAATTTAACAGTATGCAAAGAACAAAAACACCCAATATACAATAAAGAATATGCAATATATGCAACACAAGTATGATGGTAGACACCCAAGCTAGGTTCCTAACACTTTATTATAGAGAGAATGTTTACATGATACAATGGGGGTGTTGTGGCCAACTACATGAAACTCAATTATAGAAGTACAAAGAACCCAAGGTAAAACAACCTCATGCCAAAATGGCCAACAACCTTGTACAAACAAACCCATGAAGCTTATACATGCCCGTATCCAACAAGTGTTGTTCCACTCTTCATCTCACCAAGGCAGTACAAGTCATTCCATTGTGACCAACCTTGAACTTGGCACAATATTAGAACTCCTTTTCCACCTTTTTGTGTGATCTCTTGTCTTCACTTGCTTGTATCCTTAGCACTTTGAGGCATCCCCTTATTTATATAAGTCTTACCGCATGCTTGCAAGTCTCATCCACCCAAAGTGGACCCAAGTTCCCTTGATACAACTTGCTCATCTTCAGTGACTTATCCATCAAGTTATTATGTCATGTAATTTCAAAGCATTTCAGATCCACTCAAGTTGTCCCAAGACCATCCCGATCATTTTTCCACCCAGATCATATACACCTAACTATTTCATCCCATCCATCCAAGTTGTTTCGATCCCATCGAGTCATCATGTTTTCTTAATCATCCATATATCCATTACCAAGTGGACCTAACTTCTCCTAAGTGGTCCAACTCATCCAATCATCCTCAATTCCATTGAAGAAAACTTTTTCTAAGTCAATTTGGTTGCACCCAAGTGTTCCCAAGACATCCAATACATCCATGTCCAATGGATACATGCTAAAGGGAGTACTCCTTATGAGTGCAACCCACAATTTTTTATCCATGGAAACTTATTCCTGAAGGAACCTTGATTGTTTGTCTCAACTGCCAAGTGTGGGCCACCTAACTCTATCGATCCATATAAGTCTAGGAACCCAAGTCATCAATTTTTCTCACTCACATGTGTGTCATGTCAAGTGAATTCTATGGAAAAGGCTTCCAACAACAACCTCACTTTTCCTCTAACCAAGTTTTCCCATATCCTTTGGTGCACTTGAATTGTCTTTGTCTGTGAAGTTCTCTATCTGTCTATAGGAATTCCAGAGTCTATCCACGGTCTATCTTTCCAATGCACCAATACATCCATACAACATGTGCCTTTCCAATGTGCCAAGATAGTTTTATATCGTGCACCTTGCCAACAAGCCAAGGATGTCATCTGAGGCACACCTTTCCAATGGACGAAGGTGACTTAATCATCCAAACTATGCATCCATGTGATGGGATTGTGAAATGATACAAGTTTGCCTCTATTTTGATAACCTTTAATTCTAATAAGGCCAATTTTGATCCTCATGCATAAAATTTTCCACCTATCCTAGCCACCATTTGTATAAAGGTAAATGTGGATTGCATTACTTCACATTTTCATGTTTATATTATAAAATTAGGACAAAAGTATGAGGTTTTAGTTACAATAAAAATAATAGTTGTTAATCATACACTCTAAATAATGGTGAAATATTACAGGATGAAAACAATACAAAGGATCTATATAAAGATGATGATTTTTTAGTGGATTATTGAGAACCAAAATCAAAGAAAAGCAGGTTGGATTTTTTACTGAATAGATGGACCAAGTATGGAGCAAATCAAGGGGCAGTTCGAACGCATTCATTCATGACCACAAATCTACACCTTGGAATTCAAGAGTTGTTGGAATTTTGGTACTTATGGACTGTGCAATTCCTTTGCAAATGCACCATACGATTTAATGAATAGTAGTTATGTGTCCATACATTTAGGGTTTTATAAATGCAAATTGTTATGGGAATATTATGATCCATAGCTATTAAACTTAGTACCATTTTTTTATTTGGTAACTTTGGATCGAATCAAAGAACTGGTTTATATTTTGTGTTATAGCCTTAATATCCACCCTATAGGTCAGAGATGAATCCATTAGTGGATATAATACTTAATGAAACTTTTACCTAATTTTTGACCCTTTCCAGATCATTTTTGGAGGGCCTCGCATGACACCTAGCATGCAACAAGCAAGGCCTTGGTAGACAATAGTGGATCAACAAGCGAGGAAATGTCAAACTTCTAGAAAATGGGAGTTATTAACTCAACACTTTGTATGTGATCCTATTTCTTATTTCTAAGGAATCCATAGGAAGTCTACCCCCTCCTATATAACATAACTAGGTTGATCCTAGGGAGATATTACTGATCTTCAGTGAGATCCCTGTGAGAAATTTTCCCATAACAAATTGGTGATTGCATTGGGGAAGAACTCCATTCTATTTGAATCTTTTTTCCATTCTTTGTCTCTATTTTTTGGTGTGAGTATTTTTGTCTTCCACTAAGGTTTTCAGGGCTGAGATTCAGTAGATGTGAGAGATTTGGTTAAGATATAAAGATCTGCAAATTTTCCCTTCCTCTCAAAAACCAAAATTTTGGCAGGCCTCACATGTTGCACTGCTTCTATCCTACAAGGCCCCCTTGCTTTTTTCCTCGCCTGTGTCTCGTGAGGCCCCACCAGATCTATATTTTTGTATTACTTATCCCATTTTTTTCTAGTTTGATACCTCCTCCGAGATTGTAGAGGTCTACAATATCCTATCTGAGTTTCTTGGTACCCTTGCTACATAAATTGTCTTGTCACATTGATCACTTTAAAGGTTGTTGTTGAGTAGATTGGTGCAAAAGGATTTGATTTGTTTCGATAGTCTTCTTTTTTTTGTCTGAACTTTCCAATTTCAGATCTCAAATATCAGAAGTTGAACTTAGAAATCAACAAATCTGAAGAGATCTAGGAGCTTATGTTGTTAGTTCCATGTTTAATTTCATATGACCTTTGTGTATCACTAGATCTCCCCTCCTAGGCAAGTTTTTGAGTGTGATCATTGTAGTGACATTAAAGCAGGTTGATCTATCCTTCTTCCTGATATCCTACAATCTTTTTTCTTGTTTTTTTTTTCTTCTTGTTTTCATTAGTCTTTCTTGTTGAGGTCAATATTCTCCTATATTGCAAATTGGAAAAAACTTTAAAAAAAACCCTTTCATGCTTAATTCTATTTTGAAGCATTAGTGTTGTGAGTGTCATAGAAGAATTTGTTACTCTTGTATCTTTTGTGTCTAATTGGATGATTCATTTTTTTAGAATTTCTTTGAGTATTGAAAATAAAAAGGAAAAAAAATTATCCCTCCCATAGCTAGATTTCATTGAATTGAAATATTTTTCACTTACATATTTGCATTGTTTGGTTGGGTCAAGATTCCTCACATCATACAAATTTTCATTCATTACATGGACCTAAGAAACAACCCATAAAAAGAAGCACTTAATTTAAAAATTATCAGACGTTTTCTTTGATAGAAAACCAACATTAGATAGGTTTAGGGCCTTGGATTAGATCGGATAGTAAACTCTCCAAGGCCATTAAACGCAACCTAGAAATCATTAAAAATTGTATAAATCCATTATTTCAACCAGTGTGTCGAGAATATCCTCTAACAAAGGAGTCAAGCACAAGGTCACATAGGGGCAAGTAGGGAGATTAACCCTCTCTTCTTGTTTTGTTGTTTTCATTATCACTTCAATCATTACACATACAAGGGTTATGTTGGGTTACACCTTTAGAGCTTCAAGATTATCTACCTTTTCCTTACGTGTGATCGGACTTACGACTATTCTCTTGAACATAGATTTTTAGGTGGTAACCTAAATGGATTTTCCTAGGGATCCACATAGGTGACTGCAGGTGGGACATGCTTGTAGTACCTAGGTAGACATTTGTTCATGTTCCTAGTTCCCCGAGAGGGTGCCTGCCTTAATAAAGGGTGCTTTCACTGGTCATGGATGTTTCACGTTGATCATCGTAACTGATCCTCACACCTTCACTAGTTAATATTGTGGGGAATTCATCTCCCCTACCGAGTTGGTTTTCGAAAGGCCCCTAAGCCAATTGGTTTTCTTGTTATTTCCTAGATTTGATTAGGGATGTGATATTTGAGTTTGATTGTAGGTTGGAAATAGGTTGATTTTTGTTTGTTAATTACATAGATTTTTCACCGTGGCTAAACTACCATGCTAGTCCCATCAATTACGAGGAATAGAGCCTATTACAGAGGTGGAATCACCTCTGACGTGGTGCCATATATGTGACAAAGACTTTGAAGCATCCTATTTGTGGTTTGAAAAAGTGGTTTAAGTTGACGTAGAAGTGGTCGATGAACGTCCTCCACCCAAATTCAACCCACCTTTAACTGAACCACATGCCCCTTTACTGGTCCAAGTGAGGGACATTTTTAGTGAGCCTTTTTCATTATTCATTCATCTTATTCCCATGTATGGACATAGTGCTTAGTCAAGTGGAGATGAGATCATAAGCCCATCCTCAAGTGGGATTAGGGGAAACTCATCTGGGGTAATCTCAGTCATGTCCTAATTTCCACTCCTTAGATCCAATGGACCTTCACCATACATACCTTTTATTTTTTGTTTCTCCATGTGGGGGACACCATCTGTATCATTGAATCCATCTGTTGGTATACCTATCATGCACATGCCATACCTTCTACTTCCATTCCCACTTATGGATTCTTTTCCAGTGGGGGGGTAAGATTTATTTTTAGCATGGGAAGTGGATTACCTTCCATTTCTGAAAATCCAATGAGCGTGTCAGCATCATCAAGGGAAAGTGTACCTTTTGGATGGAGTATGCCTAATTGTTTTGGAGTTTTCCTTATTCAAACTAGGGGTGGGGGAATTTTGGATGGTTTCATTTTCCATGGGTCAACTCACCTTTCTCTAAGGGCACATTCCTCTATGGAAATTGGATTTTTCCCTCTGTCCATACATCTGATCCTAGAATTTTCTTCCTTGGGACTAGAACTAGGAACCATTTTTCTGGAGGGTCCATTTTTCCCCTTGGGAGATCTTTTGGTGGTGGGATTAGTCATGATAAGCATCTCTGGGGGCACTCACTCTCTAACCATTTATCAGCCTTCCAGCAGCACCAATATAGAGGAACCACAAGGTTTATCTGGGACAACAAAGACTTCACCTCCCTCCCAATTCTCATTCACACCATTTTCATTTCTTACAACAATTGACTTACCTGATTTGTCATGGTTGATGAATGAACCTATTTATCATGACCCCTTATGGCCAACAATTTCATAAAAACTCCCATTGAACATTCCAAAGTTTGACGATAAGACAAGAGAATACCCCTCTACACACATCATGACATACTATTTTTGGTGCTCGTCCAATTATTTAAAGGATGATAGTGTGCGATTGCATCTTTTCTAGATATCCCTGACTAGATTAGCTACCAAATGGTATCTTGAACTAAAAGGCATTTCTTTTAGAAGCTTCAATGACTTGTCAATGGAATTTTTAACCCATTACCAATTACCTATTCAGTATGAGTGTTGGAGCATACAATTTTGAGAGTTAAGTGCAGTAAGAGAGGAAGAATCGACCAAAGGAAGTAGTGCATGCCAGAAAAGAAGGAAGACCAGTGTGAAAAAAGAGAAAAGGAAGCAACACACAGAGAAGGAAGGAATGTCGATGAAGATTCAAATAAAGGATGAATACCAACCATGTGAAAGGAAGTTGGAAAGTGGACAAGTTGAGTCCACTTAGGATTGGGGATTTTTGAGTCATAATGTAAGAGTTTTTACCCATTTTGTAGTATAAATAAAGGATGTATGAGATAGTTATAAGTATATTGGATCGTCTTTTGAACTCATCTGAAGAACTACTTTTGGAATATATTTTTGAGTCTTTTTTCATAGTACTAGGTTTTGGCTAAGAGCGGTGGAGCTCAATTTGTATCAAAGTTGGAGAATCATGAAGCATAACTAAGGGTGAGGTCACAAGTTGTGTATCTTGGTGCGACGTTGGTCAGCCTCACCAATATTAAAGCCCTGATGTAATACATGCACTGTTATTTTTAAGAAGAATGAATAAATAATAATATCTTTGTGGACGTATCCTAGGGGATGAACCACTATAAAATCCTGTGTTGCAATGTGTTTGGATGCTTTTTGTTGTTTTTTCAATTAAGAATAAATGGTTTGATAAATGAATGGTTTTATTTACAATGCACACTAGTATAATTATGCAGAATGTATGTCATTGAATGGATAAAGTAGGATATCTAATGAATAGAATATATGTTAAAATATAAGAGAAGTAAGAAGAACATCCCCAGTCCCTTCCATGAATGCAGACATTTGTTTCATGTAGTCACCCATAAGCCATCTCAAGTGAGATTGCACCATGCCCTCTATGTGTGGCATAGCCTTCTAGTTTACTAGAAGGGTCGATGGTGAAAAGGGTTTTGTCGTAGAACTAAGGTAGAACCCGGGTTAACCCATACATCCAAAAAACGGTTTTGTTGTCAGTTGGAACTCATAAGAACAAGATGGAAGGGGTTTGATGAAGAAGAATGTCATGGTAGAAAGGGATGTTTAGGCTATGGAATCCTATGAAGTAATAAATTGAAATATTGTTGGAGACAAAACAACTAGAGTTTGTGTGGAAAGATAATAAGGGTTCCAGGTGTACACCGCGCCAATATCTGCATAAGTATGTGTTTACTGATTTGCATGAATCATAGTTTTGTTACTTTCCAGAGTTATTATAGGAGTGGTTATTGAGGTTGAAAGATACTCATCTGACTAATCAGATTAGGCTAGTAGAGTGGACTGCTAAAATTATTACGTGATTGGAAAGGGTTAATAAAAACTTCACGCACACAATGGATTTTTGGTTAGACAATATTACTATAGGGTTTATTACTGAATTTGTAGTAGACACATCGAAGTCACATACTTTTGTAGAGTAGTATTTATTGAAGGGACCCAGAGGCAAGTACATGAGGTCTCTTTACACGTTGATCAAGATATTATTACATGATAAAGACATGATGACCATGGAATTAGACAACTAGATCACTCTGTGTGCATGGGAGAGTTGAGGGAAGCACTAAGGAATATATGAGATATGGAGAAGGCTCTGGAGAGTAGCCATAAGAAGGAAGAAATGGACCCCATCATGATGGATGATGAATAGACTAGGGAAATCATAAGGAAAGTAGGTGTGATGCGCAACGAATGACCCTACCAGTATAAGATGAATAGAAAGAAGAGGGCAGCAGTCGAGTGAGAGGGATTGGACAATGAGGAGGAAGAGGTAGAATATCTTCGCGCCATGGAGAATATTGATGGTATCTTGTGAACCATATATGAGAGGGAAAAAAGAGGTCATGGGTTCGATGCAAAAGAAGGCTCTCCATTCCAGATACAAATTAGTATGGAACCCACAACCCCATGTGCAACTAAGACATCTAAAGAAGAAAAATCAGTTAACCAAAAAGTGATTAGTGGTCGAAGAATTTATATGGGACATGGGTCCAGTGGAAGTTCAAGAAGAAGTATAAGTTCAACAAGTAGCAGTCAGGTATCTACACCACACAGAGGTAGTAGTACAACAAACTTCAAAATGGAAGGACAAGATCTAACTATTAGGTTACTAGATTTCCAAGGAGAAGGGTTAGATGACCCAAAGAAGCATATTTTCATTTGTGAGAAGATTTGGGCATCGAAACAGATTACAAATGAAGATACAAAGGTTGTGCAGTTGGTGATTACATTCAGATAATGCACATTACACTGTTACATGGGTCTTGCAGTAAACAACCCAATAGGAGAACCTACAACTGTAGTAGAGATGAAGAGGAAATTAATCAATGAATTTTATAAATGATGTTCAAAGGATCCGTTTATGAATGAAATGATAGAGATCAAGTAGAAGCCAGTGGAATCAGTCTGGGAGGTGGACCAAAATTTCAAGAGGATAAAAGGTAAGTTGAATTATCCTATTATTGATATGCAACATAGACAATTACTTGTTAACTCTTTATTTCTACACTTGAATTATCCTTTGAGGCAACATAAATTCTATATTCAAGTCAAGGCTCTGCAAGCAACCCTGTAGTTAGAGGAAAAATAGTATAAATAGATAGATCCATTTGTGGAAGAGATGAGACAAGAATTGAAGAACATGACATTCTAGATAAATCAGAATAAAGGTAAGGAGAAAAGGGAAGATGTTTGGTGTACAATGTGTAGGACATAATGCCATCATAAGAATGAATATCCATTATTTGTGCAGTATATTGGAGTGGGTATGCCAAACCATTTATCTTCAGGAGGACCATGGTGTGAGATGTTTAAGACACATGGGCATAATCCCTATCATTTCCCCCTGATGTAGAAGTATCAAACAATACCAAATAGTACATTTTGTAATTTTTGCAAGTCATTTGGACATGAACACAAGGACTATAGAGCCTTGGAGATGATGAAATAAATGATTTCATATACATACAGGGTGCACATTGAACACATAATAGGACAACCTGCATAGAAACCACAATATAACAATGTGCAACATCCACAATATAATATCGTGCAACAGTTTCAAGCACGACCATAGTATAATAATGCACAACAATTTGGAGCACCAACGCAACAATGTGAAGCGCCACCACAACACAATAATGTGCAACCATAATATAATCAGGGACCTCAGTATAATACACCATGCAAATATAACCAGGGTGACAAAGGAGGCTTCAGAGTAGGATGTCGGAGAGGAAGAGGATTTGGAGGAGGTCGCAGACCAGTAGTTTGTCATAACTATTAGAAACTAGGGAATTACGCAAGAGACTGTACACAACGACTTGCGACATGTATCTATTGTTGCACAACAAAACATGAGACAAAATATTGTCTGACACTTTTAGTGAAGATACAAGACAAGAGGAACCAGAACAATCAGAACATACAATGGATTTTTTTGAAAAACAGAGAAGAGGATGATAAGAATATCAACATAGTTACTAGAGGAGGAGCCAAGAGAGGAGAAGATGTAGCAAAGAAGGACCAAGATCATTACCAGTCCATCAGGAAGAATATTGTTCCTGAAAAGTTTTTTGATGCGCATAAAGAGAAAGATATATTCAAAGATGCTAGGAAGGAGATTCTAAAATAAAATATTGCATCTACTTTAGGGACAAAAACAGAAGATGATATACCAGTGTATGACATGCCTCCATTATTTGATCATACCAACAAAGAGAAACCTTCATATCAAGTAAGTAACTTAAGAACCTTTTTGGGCTCATGTGTAAAATTGTTGAATGATAAAAATTCATTAGAAGTGTTCTAGAGTTTGTTAGAAAAGTGTAAATCTAGGGAATAAGAGGTAAAAAGAGTAAATTAGTTTCGTAAAAAGAGAATAACAACAAGGGAATTCAAATTGAATGCAAAGATCAAAAATTTAAATATGGGAAATATCATACTAGAATTAGGATCTGAAGTTAATGTTATGCCAAATAAAACATGGGAATCTATGGGAGAACCTCAATTGGGGTATTCACCTATCCATTTGAGGTTATAAATTCAACATAGAGTGGTACCAATTGGAATATTGAAAGGAATCCCAGTAGATCTATATGGTGTGTGCACCATGGTAGACTTATAAGTCATTGACATAGTAGATAATACTTCTCCATATCCAACATTGTTGGGATTGGATTGGGATTTTGATAACCAGACTATTATTAACTTGAAGACAAGGAAGATTATATTTGAATCAGGGGAGTACAAATTTATTACACCATTGGATCCCTTAGAAGGAGGAAGGTATGTGGAACTTGTGATCGAAAACATTCATACAAAATATGTAATCCATCTATATAGAACTACCACGTACGAAGAGGATTATATCAACCCAACTGTAGATGACATGCTTAGTTGGAGGAGTATTAATTCTTATGCTTCAGACTCTGACATAGGACTAGAGAACTAGCATCAATGACTACATGAATTATTCACTAGAATATGTTCCATAATGATGTGTGAACTTAGATGGATTGGTTCAGAGGTAAGAGAGCCTCCTACTTTTTACAGTCTGGATGAATTAGAAGAAATTTTTATGAAGTTTAAATTAGAGGTAGTAGAAATTAAAAGATTACCAATATTATATATTTCTCTGAAGCTACACCTACACGTTGGTGGGGTACACACAAGGAGAATATCAACAACTGGTTTCAGTGCAAAAGGTTATTGCGCATCATATTCGGTACAAAGAAGGAACATAGATATGAGGAGAAATATGAGGGATTTGGACAACCTAAAGACCATATAGATAAGTGCATGGTTCAATGGAGATTATTACCACCAGGAAAATGGACACATAATTGCATTCACACATTAGAAGGCATTCCAAAGAATTGGTACACCGAACATGAACATCGCAGAGAACCTACAAAATGGGAAGAGATACAAAATAATTTTGTAGTTACATTTTCCTTTAAGCATGAAAGTCCAAAGATAGATACAACACTGAAGCCTGAAGGTGGTAAGAGACAAAATATTTTAATAACTAGAATTTGAAATAATCCCATCATATTAGAAGCAAACTAGAAAGACAGTTAAACAATTTCTACATTGTTATTACGTCACAAAAGAAGAAGATCCAACAGAGGATAAATCCACGCAATATCCAAATCCTAGAAGTTGAAGGAGAAAGGGAAGTAGAAGGACCAAATATAGATTCAAAATATTATGTTGCACCCCTGAAGATAATAAAGGTAAACATTGGAACTGCATAAAACCAAAAATTGCAAGCATTGGAGATTATTGGGATAATCAAATAGTAGAAAGAATCATAGAGTTACTACGCAAGTACATTGACTTGTTCCAAGTGAAATTTTTAGATATGAAGGGATTAGCAGGAGAGATAGGAGAGATGAATATCCCTTTGAGTCCAAAATCCAAGCCTATAAGGCATAGACCTTACAAATTGAATCCAATATACAAGGAGAAAGTGAAGGAAAAAATTGACAAGATGGTATAGGCTGGTGTCATAGAACTTGTGGAAGAATCAAAATGGATCAATCATGTTAACACTGAGAGTCACCCTCAGATTGTGAGAGGATAAGCCTAATACCCATCAAAGTTTTTGGTGGATGTTGGTTTTATATGAGTGGAGATCAATGGACAGAACTCAATATACAAATGATGTTCAACACAGAACTGGACAAGAAATGCACAAGGAAGTGAGGGTTGCATTAAATTTAGTTAGTGAATTTAGTTTAAGTGTGAGTAGAGGGAATAATTAGTGAGAAAGGTGAACAAGACTACTATGACAATCAGGCTTTCAAGCAACTTGGAGAAGAAAAACTCAGACTCAAGATCACTCTTGAGCACAAGCTTCAGACACTGAAATATGTCCAAAAAACATAGTCACAACAACACAATGATCAAACCTACATCACAATGCAGCTATGACAACTCGATTGGATCCTCCATGCCTGAGCCATTCAGTGTAAGAGGGAGAAAGATAACAAGGGGTCTAGCTAAAACTGGTCATGATACCACTGTAATCAAACCAACATAACAACCCTCGACTGGATCCTCCATGCCCGAGTGTTTTAGCATAGTTTTTATAGAGAGATGAAAATAAAATGACTTCTATTAACATGAAAGTATCAAATTTGATACATAACCAAAGAATAGTTCTGGCATAAAAACATTACAAAATAGGGAGCTCTTCTCAACCATTTTACGACCTTAACAAAATATTAAAACTATCTATTTATACTCAGAATGATTTGCCACCACCAAGAGTGTGACCTGGACACTCCAATCAAATATTTGCATCAACGAGTTCTTCTGTCAGACTGAACATGCACCCCTCTATCAGACGCAAGCTCAGATTGGCATGGGTTTTGTAGGAAAATCTTCCCATAGGGGTACCATAGGCTGATGGTTCAGTCCCCACAGACGTTATTTCCATGCCTTCTATTTTTGGAGTGAGCCAAGGTTTCAACCACTGGATCTACTTTCATTAACTGCCTTTCCTCAGATATTGAACGAGATTTAATGCTTAGGGAGAGGCCACATGCCTAGACCATAAGTGTGCCACATGTATGTGTTGATGGTTTCCATGCATTTGGCTCTCCAGGGCTCGAGGGCTAGCTCCTATTCCCCTGCTCCTTCTTCAATGTGACCTACGGACATGAACCTGCGCAATTTCATGATTGTGAGAGCGACCAAGGGTGGTTTGAAAGATAACCACTTTATCCCTGCAATTCACCATGAACGTCCACGTGTCCCTTTCTAAAAACCACGATTCTGATTGCAGCCCGCCCTTAAAATTTTAAAATGTGCGCACCTTTCGACCCTGTAATGGAGAGAGACCATTAATCTTGTGATCTAAGATGAGGCTTCTTGATCAATGACCTAGCTCTGCCACTTTTTAGATTGATGGATCACATCTTCCCTTCTCAAATCGATGACCAACATCTGCTTTGAGATTCATGCTTCGAGCCTTTAATAGTCAAACTTTATTTTCTCTAAGAAAATTCTCCGGGGCTAGGGATATGATGACGCATGGCTCCCTTAGATCAATGGCTGAGACGCTTTTCGGGTCTCCAGACACTAGGAAAATCAAATATCCAACATGGGATTCCAAGTGCTTTTACCTGGAGCCATGGATCTGATGACGCGTGGCCCTCTAGAGATCAACGAATGAAATCCTTTCGTGTCTTCAGGCTTTGGGAGAATCAAATCTCAAACCTAGGCTCCCAAAAGATTTTACCTAGAGTTGGAAATATATTGACGCGTGTCCTCACAAATCAAATGGTCGAGGATTACTTTGGGCCTTTAGCCAAAGATCATGGATTTATGCCACATGTCCCGTTGATGGGTGGTCTAGATGACGGCATATGATGTCATGTTTGTTGATGTGTCATGATAAGGAGGGTGACATGGCCACGAATGAACGACCTGGAAAGAGTGCCATGCATCATGTATGATGAGAGTGCATCATGTGCTTCGAGTCTTCGGGCCTTCGAGACTTAGGAACTTTTCTCATTTTAAAATTCCCAAAGTAAAACTCTCGGAGTGACAGATCTGATGATGTGTGGCATTCTAGATTTGGACGGAAGAGATCCATTTCAGGTCTCCAGGCTCTAGGAAAACCAGAACTCAAATCTCGCTTACTCTTCCATGAATTTTTACCTAGAGATATGGACCTAATGACACGTGGCTCTCGCTGATCAATGACTTAGATCCATTTCGGGAATTCAGGACTTCAGGCCTTCGACAGATTCAGAAACTTTGGCTCTTTGGGACTTTGGGCTTTGGCCCTTCGAGATTTCTAACCACTTCTCATTTCAAATCTCCCGAAGCTCATTCCCCCAAAGGCTTGGATCAACAACCACCTATCCCCTTTAAGATCAATGACTCATATTCACTTCAGGGCCTTTTTCTCTGGCGCTATACTTCATGTAAGTTTGCACTCCTGAACACTCATGAGTCAATGATCTGGACTGTTCCTGAAATATTCGTTGTTGAAATATTAAAACTACCTTTTTCTCATGATTCAATATCGAAACAGACTGCTAATAAATTTGTGCTTTGTGTTCATGGATGTGGTCTGCACGATCAAGAATTTGGATGACTGGCTGTGAGTTGAGAAAACAGGGAGACCAGTGACTAGAACACAGGAGGCGAGTGCTCATCCTCGGAGAAAAATAGAGGGGATTGGGGCCGAGATTCCTTTCAGTGAAGATAGTGAGGGAAACTAGGGCACAAAAATGAACAATGGCACACAGAAGATGACTTTACACGCCGAAAGGGGATAAACTTAAGACTTGTCGATTTGAAAAGGATAGAGACAGGGATAACAAGTTCACGTGACAACAAACCCACAAGACTTTGACATGTTCACGTGATAACAAGTCCTATGGTGGTGTAGGAAACTAATCAAGGAGGGATTAGGATTTGTGTAGATTTGAGGAAATTGAATGATTCTTTCCTACATGATCCTTTTCCTACCCCATTTATAGACGACGTTTTGGAGAATGTAGGGGTTAAGAAGCTTATTGTTTTAAAGATGGGTTTTCATGATATGATCAAATAAGGATTTCACCAGAAGATAGACGTAAGACCACATTTTCTGCAGAGTGGGGATCATTTCAGTATACAGTAATGCTATTTGGGTTGAAGAATGCACTAGAAATTTTCTCAAGAGTAGTAGTAGCAACCTTTAAGGACTTTATTCATACGTTTTTAGAAGTTTACTTGGATGATCGGATAGTGTTTAGTTTATTAAAATATCATGTTGAAGTATTAAGGCTGATGTTGGACATATGCAGACAATGTCAGATATCATTGAATATTAAGAAATGTATTTTTAACGCACCTTTTGGTATTTTGTTAGGGCATGTGGTGTGTAAATAGGGTCTACTGGTGGATCCTGCTAAAATTGTTGTCATAGTTAACTTACCACCACCGAAATTGGTGTGCTAGTTGAAGACTACACTTGGTCATACATGGTATTACAGGAATTTCATAAGAGGATATGCATAGATTACTCCACCAATGGAGAAGTTGTTGAAGAAGGAAACTAAGTATCAATGGAATATCTTGAAGGAAAAGATGGTTACTTCACCGATTTTAGTGTTTCCATATTGGGAAAAAGAAGTGCATGTGCATGTGGATGCATATGCAATAGAATTAGGAACACTATTAACACAATCAGGAGATAGATCACCCTATTTCATTTGCAAGAAGGGAGTTATCATATTCAGAATAAAACTACAACAGTACATAAAGGGAAGGATTAGCTATGGTATATTCTTTGTATAAATACAAACATTACTTGTTAGGGAAAACATTTCAAGATGTTTACAAATCATTCTACTCTGAGGTATTTAGTCAATAAGCCAGTCTTGGGGGGAAGGATATGCAAATGGTTACTTTTATTATGAGAATTTGACTTTGAAGTTGTGGTGAAGTCGGGAAGATTGAATACAACACCAGATCACTTATCCAGGATAACTAATGGAGAAGAACCCAGTAACTTGGAAGAAAATTTTCCAGATGCACAATTGTTTTCAGTACATGTAGATGAAGAGTATTTTTCTGACATTATTGAGTTTTTGAGTACAGGGTTTGCACCAAGAGAATTTACTACTGCACAGAAGAAAAAATTATTGGTCAAAGATGTAGACTATCAATTGATTGCAAGTCATTTATACAAACTTGGAGAAGATAACATCTTGAGAATATGTGTTATGGAGCATGAAAGGCCTATAATTTTAGCATAAGCACATGAAGGGATTGTTAGAGGACACTACTCAAGAAAAGCTACCACACAGAAGGTATTGTTCGCAAGATTATGGTGGCCAATAGTTCACAAGGATTCAAAGGAGTATTGTAAAAAATGTGATTTTTGTCAGAGAGTTGGGAAGCCATCCAGGAGAGATGAGATTCCATTGAGACCTCATGTAACTTTACAAGTGTTTGATAAATGGGAAGTAGAATTTGTAGGTCCAATTAATCCACCAACAAGAATATCATGAGCTAGATATATTATTACAATGACAAAATATTTGACCAGATGGGCTGAGGCAACAACAATAAAGGATTATAGTGCAGAGACTGCAACACACTTTTTATTTGAATAGGTAGTGACAAATTTTGGATGTCCAAGAATATTGATGACTGATCAGGTGAATCACTTTATCAACAAAATAATTGAGGCAATGCTATAAGAATTTGAGATACATCATTATAAGAGAACTTTGTATCATCCTTGGGAAAATGGATCAGTGGAAGACTTTAACAAAATTTTGGAGAATGCCTTGACAAATATTTGTAATGTGAACAGAGATGATTGGGACTTGAAGGTACCAACAATAATTTGGTATTATAGAACTATATGCAAGAAGCTATCATGGCATACACCATTTAGGTTGGTGTATGTACAAGAAGCAATAGTTCCCTTATATTATTTGATACCAATTCTACTCATTGCAACTATTATAGAAATGACAGAAAGAGGCACAATGCAGGAATGACTAGCTCAACTTATAGAATTAGATGAAGACAAAATCATAGCATTTTTCCATAAAGAGGCACACAAAGTAAAGGATAAAGCATGGCATGAAAAACACATTAAGAAGAAGAAATTCAAAGTTGAAGATCTAGTTCTCCTTTATGACAATAAATATCTGCAACACCCAGGGAATCTTATAATGCATTGGCTAGGGACATACCAGATAAAGACTATCACAGATGGAGGTGTTTCACAACTAGAGGACTTAAAAGGCAAGGAAGTTCAAGGACTGGTGAATTGTAGTCGATTGGAACTGTATAGGGATAGTCAACCCACTAACTCTCAGTAGTTGAAATGCAACAAGTAAAATTGTACATACTGTAAATAGTAGGAGTTAAAAGAATAAAAAGGATAATAAAACTAGAAAAATGAAGAAAAATCCAAAAAGAAGTAGTTAGAGGAAAATGTGATAGACATACAAGTGAGAATGAAAATGCACAATAGATAGAAAGTCGGCATGAAAATAAGTGAAGATACTACGTGATGAATAGATATGATAGAAGGAAATATTAGTGCACTAGAGAGGTATCACAATAGAAAATACAGTGCACCAAAAAAAAACAATCGGGAAAAAGAAAAATTGGTCACCAAAAAAAGAAGGCATGAAATGAACATTTATGAAAGTCATTGAAGCATGCCTAGCAAGATTTGGAGCATTTATAACAACACTTTAGAAGAAAATTAGGGTTCGACAAGACACATTGTAAATTTGAATGATCACATACCTAAGAAGTAAGAAGCGAAGAATGCACATGCGATTTAGCAGGCTGACAGTGAGATTTCATATGCAAACTCATTTAGATTCCAACACGATGCTACCACCCAAAGTTGGAGCACCCAACCATATGTCGAGGAGAACCCACAAGAACACAGTTCACCATTGGAGCTAGCAATGGAGGCCAAAAACCCTACACATATGGAGGGAGTGGTCGATGTCGATTTCATTCCTTCCCCGGAATTGGTGAGCCCTACACTAGTCGAGGAGAAAACACAAAAGATGCATATTGCACCACCAAACATAGTAGTAGAGAAAAACCCAATGAAATAAATAGTCCATGTTGGGCCTGAGATCACTTTTATGACAGTTATTTGCACTTTTACTGCATGTACATATGTGTTGTTCATCTTTTGAAGGAGCTTTTTGAAGAATTTTATGTTAAAACGGTATGATCGACCTAAGGTACGTATGATTCATGTTTAATGATTGTATTGAGTATAATTCATCATGTTGTTACATTTCCAAGGATCTAATTCACGTTTTTGATGTTACAGGGCAACAAACGCACCATGTTTCTACTTTCGGCACTTGATCCAGCACTCCTTCCAGCACTCATTCCGGTACTCAATCTAGCACTGTGTCCAACACCTCTTCCTGCACAAAAATGGAGGGTGACTTGGTGGTTATGGTATTGGAGGCCAGTGATGGGTGAATCAGGAATGTGGGTTTTGTTCATGCTTTCCCCCTCCAACTACTGAGCTTCTGACAACTTAGTTTCAATTGTCCAAAAGGGAGATTATTGGCTCTCTTTGTTTTATTAGTTACGGCACCATTTAATGCAAATTGTCAAATTTAGAAGTGGTTCGACCCTCCTTTGATCGACCACTTGGACTGTAAACATTACAAATACCACCAAGGTGGTCAGACATAATTTAAGAATCAGATACATCAGTGTGATAGGGACAAATACGTTTTTACTCTGTTTTGAGCTTTTACATTGCCAGATTATACCAGAACTGCTTTTTTGAGTTTTTATGGTGAATTCATCTTGTTGAGCATGTGATGTTCTTTTAGAAAGTGACCACGACTTGTTGGGGAGCCCATTAGTAGTTTGGCAACTATCTTTGTGTTGTTCATGCATTTTATGATTTAATTGTTCTCTTTATTTTTCTGTACATGCATATTTTTATTGTGTTAATTAGTTTGTTGTAGTTTAATTGTTTTGATTCTCTTTTGCATGTTAGAATGATGAGACGTGTTAACATGTATTGATCTTGTAGATTAGGAATGGATTTGCAAATCCCTAGACTAACCCCATGCACAATTAGATATTAGATTATGATTTATTTTATGATTTTATAGTCAAGTTTAACACAGAGTTTTAATTAGACTAGAATAGAGTTTTTATTTGGGTTCTCTTAACAAGGATTTGATGGATGGATAGAGTTAATTCCGGTTTTTCATTATAGCTTGCTTATCTCATTTTTATATAGATCTTGTTTAATTAGTTGTTGATTAATGTAGTTGTTAGTTTACTTTTAATGTCATGTTTTAATTTCTATTTTCAAGCACTTTCTTATTGTAGTTTGAACTTTGAATTATTAGAATATATGTAGCATAGTTTCATTTATGTAATTTCCTTTTCTAGAATTAAATTGCAATTATTTTTCTTAGTTAATGGTTGAATCTAGTTTTCCTTATGCAGTATAGAAGTATAATGATGATCTCGTTATGTTGTTGATAGTTTATACATGAATATGCAGGGTATTTAACATTGTTTTTGTCATGGCTAAACTCTCTTTGGATTGTTTAATCCACACCTTTCACTTTTCTATTGAGATCAATGTTGAGATTATACCGCTTGAATTATCTTTTGTTTTCAAGTGCCATCGAGATATCATACGACATCAGAGGCATTCACACAACCACCAACAATATATTTGAGTTTTCACAGGTTAAAAGATATTTTTCTTGCTTTCATAGATTAAGAAATAATTTTCTTTCTTTGATACATTAAAAGAGATAATTTTCATGCTTTCATAGATCAGAAGATATAGTTCCTTGCTTTCATATTTTCAAAAGATAGTTTAATTGTTGTTGTAGGATAGATAGTCTTTGCCCTGATATAATAGATAGTAGTTTTTCTTATCATAGGTTCAATACTAATTGTTTATTCTTATTGCTTTTAATTAAATAGATTTCCTTTCATGAATTAGAAATAGTTTTGAATTAAAAATTTAGTCCACTTGCCTCTTAGGCTAGATAGTTGTTCAACGAGAAGTTTTAATTTGATTGCTTACAGTAGTTAGTTGTCTATTTTCTTAGTAGGTTAATTAGTTGTCTTTGCTTACATGTTTACTTGCTTTAGTAGGTTAGTTAGGTGTATTTTCTTGCTTGTTTATTTACTTGCTTTCATAGGGTAGTTACTCAATGAATATAGGTTGGCAAGTTAAAGTAGTTTGATTTTGTCATTTGCTTATTGTCATGCTTAATAGTTTCTTTTTCTTATTGTTGAACTAGTTTGCTTCAAGAAGGGTTTTTACTTGCTTTTCTTAGAACTATCCATCGATCCTTGGCCCAAAAGTACTTAGGTTACCTAGTTTCAAGTTGCTTAGTAGGGTTTTCTCATTAGATAGTTTTGTTTGAGTAGATTTTCCTTAGATAGCTACCTTCATTAGTTAGATTATACTCCTACCAGCCCTTCTACCTTTGGCATATATTTTTCTACAACTCTAAGTTTACTTACCCTGGGTTGACAATTTAATTGAGGGTTTTTACTGTGTTTTTAGTGCATATACAACACTCATGATTTTTAGCGTCGTTGTCGGGGAGTTGTCTTAAGGTAAGAAGTAGTTAGGAAATAGATCATACTTAGACCTTAGCATTAGCTTGGTGGTGGGGAAGATTCAAGACGAGAGGTAAGAACCTGTGCATCTTCTATAGCAGGTTCCCCCAAACCCAATAGTAGTTTTTCTTTTTTGTTTTTGTTTATGAATAGACCTAGAAACCAAATGGTAGCTTTTTCTTTTGTTTTTTCTTTCTTTCATGAATAGGCCTAGAGACCCACAAGGTAGATACATTAAATCAAAATCAAACCTTTCAACCAAGGTTCCTTCCAATCTCTTTGGGGGAAGGGGCATTCCTCTTATAAAATCTACAGACCGATACCGAAAAACATAAGCTAGCTCAACTCAAAGAGAGAAAATAGTCTATGAAGAGACTAACACAGGGAGCACTATAGAACAAGAAATTGAAGAATCAATCATGTTAGGTAAGGAGGCAAGACCACTCAAGTCTTCCACAGAACCAAACAATACAACCTTTGCTTTTACACCACCACTAGGGGACCCTAATTTTAAGGACATCATAGACCCTGAACAGGTGAATCTTTTGTTTGGTAGTTCAGCCAATGTAATTATCTCTCAAACTAACACAAAAACTTTGGCACCAATAATCTCAACCGGCTCAAGTAGAGTCCCAGACACCCAATCCATAGGAAGACCTTTCCATCAAAGGGAAACCTTGTTCTCTTCAAAGATAAAACCACCTAGGTACTCTCTTTTTAGAAACCAAGACAATATGGATGATCAGGAAGACCATAAAAATGTAAGACATGGGGAGGAAGAAGAAAATGGAAGCCAAACCGAAACTACCTTCAGGTTTTTGATTTTATACACCACTCCAAATGTCAACATGAAGAATATTCCTCCCATAGGACTGCCTACCTTTTATGGTAAAAACAATGAAGATCTAGACACCTTCCTATTTGAATTTAACATCTTGTGTAGGAGTTACAACTACATACAAGATGCCTAGAAATTAAAACTCTTTCCTGCCACCCTCAAAGACTCTGCACTAAGATGGTTCATGGGGTTGGGAGAATCCAGTATTAGGTCTTGGGAAGCCATGAAAGACATATTTCTTAAGAAGTACCAAGACTACTGCAAGACCAAAGAGTCTTGTAATGACATCTTTAAAATCCAACAATTAGAAGACGAGACCCTCAAATATTATATGGAAAGATTTGGTTATATCTCCCAAAAGTCAAAATACCATGACCTCCCAGAGGATGCAATTAGGGATCTTTTCCTTAAGGGAATTTCATAAGAATATCTAGAGATGCTTAACCTGATGGAATAAAGTGACATCTCTCATAAACCATTTTCTGAAATATGTGAAATGTGTAAAAATTACTCAAGGAGTAGAGCCAAAACAGGAAAGAATGTTTGGGACCCTTACAATAGAAGCTTAAAACCAGTTAGTTCAGGTGGTATTACGAGAGCAGCAATAGGGAACCTTTTGGAAAACTTTAAGACATATATCTTAAGCACAATAGGTTCCCAATTGGACAACCTTAAAATAAAAAAGAAACAGGAGGAGGAAAATGTAGCATTGAGCATATATTGCCCAAGATGCAGGAGAAAGCATTCCTTAAGGGAATGCCCATTAGATAAAATTTCAGTTTGTGGCTTCTGTACAGAAGACCATGTAACTGAAAAATGTCCATAATTGCCCAGTTTATTAGCCATCTATAGGAGTGGAGATCTTGGGGAGTATTCTTATGCCCCTAGGATGCCATGGTAGCCTAGGAATCAACCCACATACCTGGATCTATAGTCTCAAGTTCCACCCTATTATCAACAACAACAACAGTGGAAATCACCAGGTTGGAAAAAGGGTTCTACTCAGTGCCAACACCCTTCCTTTCAAGGATGGAGAGGAGGACATAACCAAGGAAAACCTCAAGCTCCACCTATCCCTATGTCCAACCATCATTATCCTCATTTCCCACCAAACACTCCGCAGGTTCTGCCAAGTTTTGTTCCACCACCTTTACCTCCTATTCCACAACAACAACTACTACAATATCAAAATGTAAGCTCCCCGAGACCAACACTACTACTGACACAACCATTTCTGAATCCCAATAATAATCCCCCTCAACCTCTTCACAATGTTGATATGTAGGCCTTCTTGACATTTTCTATTAGTCCTATTCCATTACAGAAAATTTGACTAAGATCGAGAAAAGTTTTGGAGAGGCAAAGACCTTCAATAGTCATCCAGGAAGAAGAAGAAGAAGAAACCACCAAACAACCCATGGATGACACTAGGTGGGAAGATTTTATTATCCTGAAGAATCAAGAACCCAAGCTTCCCCAAAATGAACCTTCACTCATTATGAAGTTCCCTCCTTATCCAGACCAATTGGTAATCGAGAAACCTACCACCCGACCGGAATTTGACATTTTGAATGAATTGAAAAATATTTGTGTCAAGATTCCTCTGCTTCAATCCATTAAATACATTCCAATCTACAATAAGGTAGTCAAATAATTGTGTATCAAGAATCCAGGTAGGAATCAAAAGGACCCTCCTAGAGTACATTTGGTAGGAGGACTCTTTGAGTACATATCAGAGCAGCCAAAGCTAGCAAAATATGGGAATCCTGGAAACCCCATAGTGACTATATCTATTAATGAGGTATCCATTGGAAACACTCTCATAAACCTAGGGGAAACCATCAATGTTATGACTGCTACTACCTTGGAAAAATTACAGTTACAACCTCTTCTTTGACCTTCCCCAACCATTTTAGAATTAGAAGATAAGACTAGGGTTATACTTGAAGGAATTTTAGATGATATCATAGTTACTTTAGCCTCATGGGAGTACCCCGTAGATTTTCTTGTCATTCATTCAAAGGATCCTACCAAATGCCATCGCATTATTTTGGGAAGACCT
Organism: Picea mariana; assembly: GCA_032191745.1. Classification (NCBI taxonomy): domain Eukaryota; kingdom Viridiplantae; phylum Streptophyta; class Pinopsida; order Pinales; family Pinaceae; genus Picea; species Picea mariana. Next base: position 122,973 of record JASDQU010100184.1, read on the forward strand.
TGGTTAGCCACAACCAATGCATTTATTGGCTGTAGAGAAGGAGAAATGACCATCTCAAATGGTCTCTCTATCCAGAATCTCACCATTTACCCTCCAGCTCAACCTATTATGGATAACCCATGGTGGATTGAATGTCCATACAAGAATGAGGACTGGGAAGAACCCATATTTCCAAATGACCATGCATGGGCACTTCAGGAGCACACAACAGAAAATGTGCTAAACCAGTTTATTTCCACTATCACATTTGTGGATTTTCCATAGTCCTTTCCCCAATTTGAATACATGTTTGGGGAATAATTTCAAGAACAATTAGACCCATTCATTTTTTCTTCGACATCTTTTATTTTCAATATTGATGAGTCTGCAATGTCTTATACTATGCCCTACGATATTAGTCCAGTAAAATGTTTACATATAAACTCTAGGTTGGATGTAGACCAACAAAAACAGTTAGTAGATATCCTTAAAAAACAATCAGGAGCATTTTCCTGGGAATACACTGACATGAAGGGTATACACCCTGACACATGCATCCATCATATATACACCTAGGGGTAAGTAACACCTGTTAGGAAACCCGAAAGAAGGATGAATCCAACACTTAAAGATATAGTCAAGGAGGAGATCCAAAAGTTGTTAAATATCATATTTATATATCCCATCTTCAATAGCAAGTGGGTATCCCTGTTTGTAGTGGTTCCAAAGAAAGTGACCGGGAAATGAAGAATTTGTGTTGATTTATGGGAAATCAACAAAGCCACTCTAAAAGACTACTTTCATCTTCCTTTCATTGACCAATTTCTAGATGCCTTGTCCAAAAAGAAGTATTTCTCCTTTCTAGATGGGTACAATGGGTAAAATTAGATTCTTATAGCACTCGAGGACCAAGACAAGACTACCTTTACTTGTCTTTGGAGCACCTATACCTATAGGGTCTTACCATTTAGATTGTCTAATGCTCCTACCACTTTTCAATGAGCAGTATTAGGGATATTTTTCGATATTATTCATGATTGTGTGGAGGTCTACATGGATGACTTCATAGTCTATGGAAACACTTACTAGGAAGCCTTAGACAACTTAGAAAAAGTCCTCATCAGATGCTAGGAAATGAACCTATCTCTAAGTCATGAAAAATGAAAAATGTTGTTAACTGAAAGAGTGGTTCTAGGACATCATGTTTCATCTAAAGGGACAAAAGTCGATCCTGCAAAGATTGAGGTCATTTCTAGACTTCCAGTCCCCAAGGATCAGAAAGAGGTGAGAATATTTCTTGGACATGCCGAATATTACCGACGGTTTATTGAAAATTTTACAAAGATTGTTGCACCTATGTTTGGATTACTAATAAAAGATGTTGATTTTGTTTGGACTGAGCAGTGTCAAACTACCTTCAAGACCCTAAAAGCTAAGCTGTTTGTGGCACCAGTTCTTAGAGGGCCCAATTGGAATCTCCCATTTCATATATCCATTGATGCCTTCAACACCGCAATAGGAGGGGTATTAGGGAAGAAATAAGACCAACACTCCTATGCCATTTATTTTGTGAGAAAGAACTTGTCCCCTACCAAGTTAAACTATACGGTTACCGAGAAAGAATTCTTGGCAGTTGTTCATGCTATTAAAAAATTTTGTCATTACATTACAGGTTATGAAGTATCTGTACATAAATATCATTCTTCCATTAGGTTCCTCATAAATAAACCTATAACTAATGGTCGGGTGACCAGGTGGCTTTTGTTATTTAAAGAATTTAACATCATTGTGCTTGACGGACCTGGAAAGGATAATGTAGTAGATCACTTTATTTCCCGAATAAATGATGAGGATGATGATATCTTGGTAGATGATAGTTTCCCAGATAAGCACCTCTTTTCCCTTTCTTTCAATACCCCATGGTTTGCGGATATGGAAAACTATCTGGCCACTATGAAATTACTGTCTCATTTTTCACCTCATGAAAAGCGGAAAATTATTACACAGAGTGCTAATTACTCTTGGGTTGGTCATGATCTTTTTCACACAGGTCCTGATTTGATTATTCATAGATGTTTTCGAGAGGACGAGGTACCTGAAATACTACAAAGTTGTCATGATGGACCATGTGGTGGTCAATTTTCTAACAAACATACAACATATAAGGTGTTACATTCAAGTTACTATTGGCCTATCATTTTCAAAGATGCTGCCAAATATGTGAGAAGTTGTGATAATTGCCAAAGGATAGGAATACATATGTCAACTGACGAAATGCCTTTGCATGCCCAAGTTATGATAGAACCCTTCGAAAAATGGGCCCTCGACTTTGTAGGACCAATTTCATCCATGTCTCGTAGGAAGAACTATATTTTGGTTGTACAGACTATGTCACCAAATGGGTAGAGGAAAAAGCCCTATTCAAGGCTACAGAGAATTTTGTTGTCCAATTTATCTATGAAGACATATTTACCTGCTTCGATGTCCCTCGTGAAATTTTTACCGACCAAGGCACTCAATTCACTTATAAGATGATGAAAGAGCTAACAAAGAAATATGGCATTAAACATTGTAAATATTCTCCATACCACCCGCAAGCCAATGGTCATTTAGAATCTACAAACAAAGTTCTAGAATCCATCTTGACCAATACTGTTCAATTACATCATCGAGATTGGGCTAATAGACTCCTAGAGGCTTTGTGGGCATACCAGACTACCTGGAGGAATACCACTGGGCATACCCCTTATGAGCTAGTGTACGGGAAACAAGTACTTTTACCAATAGAATTCCAAGTAAGGACATTCTGTATTGCCACAAAATTAGGATTGAACCTAAATGAGGCTCAAAAGCGATGATCCCTACAATTGAATGAGTTGTATGAAATCAGGAAAGATGCCATCCAATGGAAAATATTAGTCCAAAACCAAAGGAGCAAGTGGCATGACAAGTTTATCAAGAAGAAACACTTCCAACCTGGTGATTGGGCTCTATTGTTTGATTCCTGATTCAAAACCTTCAAAGGCAAACTTACGACCCGTTGGTTGGGCCCTTACGAGGTAGACACTGTATATGAAAATAAAGCTGTAAAAATTAAAAAAATTGGCGATGGGAAAGTCTCCTTTGTGGTAAATGGACGTCGACTTAAATTTTATCATAAGCCCATTTCCAAAGAATATTTTCTACAGGTCATGTCAACTGACAAGGCATTGGCCTTAGTAGATGGGGAATTCCCCCCTTGTTCTTGAAATTTTTTTTTCTGAATTTCCTACTGTATATATGTAAATAGTTTTTGAATTTTGTTAATAAGACAATTCTGGATATTTCTGTAAGTATTTATTTCACCAGGAGTACACAGTTTCAAGGATATTTCTTCAAAACATTGTTACACTTGAATTTTCCATCTGTTAAAGAATCAAATGAATATTGAATTACTGTAATTAGCCATATTTTTGCAAAAATTTTCATTTTTAGGCATTCTAAAGTAGTTGCTCTTAAAACTCTTCACGACTGTATAAGGAAGTGATACCATAACTATCAAGAATAGAGGTCTCTCATATAGTTTTTCCAAGAAACATGAGTAAGTGAGTCAAGTGTCTTTATCAAAGAGTAACAAGGAGGTCTAATTAGTGGTTAGTCATGGAAACATCACAATAGCTACAATGGAAGAAAGTAAGTTGAGCCTAGAGATACCTTTCTGTTATTTCTCAATGGTACCATCCACTACACACTAAATAACTTGACTATATCATATCTTTAGATAGGCCACGTCCTCTTAAGTACCCCTTACATCGGGACAATCACTAATAAATATAATGAAAAGTCATCCTCTAACATAAATACCATCCCAATTGAACAGGATATTGAACAGGTCTACTGGCAGTGGGTACCAGCCTGTGGTATGACTAAGTAAACTCATCAGAGTACTGAACAAGCTTGCTGGAAGTGGGGCATTATACCTAGTGAGGATGATAATCTGACAAAAATATATATAATAAATTTAAACGTGTCCTGATGTACAACATTACTTGCAGACAAAGCTGACATGAAGTATGTGTGGTGCTAAGGTTAATGAAATCCATCAACTTTCCATTGGGAAATAACTCTAAGAATATCTTGAAACTCTATTGCCTACCTCTTCTTATCTATATATAGGTTCTCTTATCCTATATGTGGGGCCATATTCTAACCATCTCATCAGACCAATCTGTGAAATTTATTTCTACACTTGACATACTATAAATCTCTGGCTATTGGGGGATAATGACTGGTTTCCTATACTTTTGATTGTGAGATGTCACAATACTTAGGTGTGGGGGAGGGTTTCATGAGCTAACAAATGATCATCACCTAGAGAAATAGATCTTTACATGAATTTTTGTATTATTTCTATAATACCGACTATTGTATTAATAGTCATATTATGTTTGAAATGCTTAACTCCTGTGTGCTATAAATTACTAAACACATACTTAACAGAACACTCTTTATCGGTTTATCTTTCATTACAAGTTGTGAATTATAGGATTGACAATACATGTTTTTACTTGCTATAACCTGTTCATTGTAGGTTTGACATGATATGCAGGAGGGTTGATTGAGCATGATGGAAAAATCATCAACAAGGGAACATTCTGCCTCTACTCATTTACCACTGTGATTGTAAAAAACAATTCAAATTTGTAGGCTATCCATTACAAGAAGTGAAAATGTATTTAAAAAAGAGGTATCGGATGAAGTACTGTATGAGGTGCCATATGAAATGATGTATGAGGTGTTGAACAAAGTTCCATGTGAATTACACACAAGTAACTATCCTAGATTCCAGGTAACCATAACTCAATTACATTTAATTAAATTAGTTGCAGACATTGATTGTAGATGCTCCATATGTTTATGATCAAATGTCCAAGTCAAAATACTTGGCCATTGATCTAACCATGCATAATTACATTTCCCCAAAACGATCCATCAAATTCGAAATTCCCACACATGGTAGCTCACGAGCACATGTGTGAAACGTACTCCACCATAAGCGCATTCAAAATCGAGTTGGGTAACCATTATCTCCATTTTCCCTTGCCATTTTCTTTTCCTTGCATTAAGGAATCACGCCCAACCTCTGCTAATTCATCCCTTGTTCAAATTGCACTCAGACCATGCCCAATTCATTCCATATCTTGGCCTGTTTGTGCCCTTTCTTGCTTAATTTCACCTCTGTCACAATGCCCAGAAGATATGAACCTTCCCCCTATGCAGACTTGTTTTACATTCCCGAATTTGCACAATGTAGAGAAGTTCTTTTGCGTGCAGGCTGGGGGGAATTTCTGTCTATCTTGCAGGGCCACGATGATGGTCTCTCCATGCAATTTGCAATCGGATTCGATGATAAGACAACACATGTAGGGTCTCTTACATTTGAAGTTTCATAAGAGTCCATTGTTGCAGCTACAAAGATCCCAAGGATGGGAGATAGATGGTTCAAAAATCACCAATTCCATGCTCAAGTTATAACATAGTGTTTAAGCCTAAATTTGAGAGCATTTTAGGATCAAAAGGGTATGCTACAGAGTGGATAAAGGCGGAATTTATCAGTACCCTCATCATCATCAAAAGGTTAATTACATGTGAAGGTAGATACTCCACCTTCAAATCTTGTCATTTCAGATTGTTAGCTCATTTTCTATTCAACAAACCTTTGAACTTCCCCTTCTATTTTCTCAAAATATTGGAGTAGATGTCCTCTCAAGTAAGGAAGACGATGACTAACCCCCACAATAGTCTCTTCCACCATGGCTTGATCAAAATACTCATTCTTTCCAAACTAGAGAAAAATGGGAAAAATTGGGATGCCTTTATCTACCAATTTGCAAACCCTCACTTGACAATTAAGACCGACAAAAATCCACTTAGCCTAAAAACTATCTCTCCATCCAAGCCTCACTCTCCAAGAACTCCAAACACCCTTGCAAAAACCCTCTCTTTGCTAGAACAATACCAAAAGCTTGTTGATATCCCTACTTCTTCATCGAGTAAAAAGACCAAGAGAAAAGACCAAAAGAATCCTATTGTTAACCCCCCAATGCCTTCACTCTCTATTGATCCTACATCTAAAAAAATCCAAGAATTAATGCAGCAAGACTTTCCCATAATTCCCACAAACAAGAGGGGATCTAATCAATTTGGTAAAGGACCCTTTCAGAAGAGTACCCGAAGCACAAGAACCAAGCCCTATGAAAAACCTCCACCTGCTTTGAACCCTATCCAAGTGTCCTCCGACCTTGAGAGCCCCCACAAGAAACCTAGGGAAGTTTCTGCGGATGGATTAGAGCCACTAAGGAAAAACAAATCAGAACCTACCTCACCTTACCGATCTCCCATCAATCCTACTTCACCCATGCCTACTCTAGATCTTAAAACTGATAGATTGTCCACATCCATCAAAGGATCTAAGCCTTCCTTGGAGATCACCATTTCTGCCCCATCCATAGAGGAGTTACAAAAGGAAAACCACCAGCTTCTCCAATAGTTGGAGGAAAGGAAGAAAATAGATACACACCTTCATCATGACAATGCAATCCTTCAAAAACAAGTTAACTCTCTTCAATGATTGGTCTATGAGATGACCAAATTCAACCGTAGCCTCATAACACAACTGAAGCAATATAAGAGGCACAAGGAAAATTTTTCATAGCAAGAAGGACAGGCTTCTAAATCTAACCCTCGTCAACAACCCTAGTCATGAGGGGTAACTTCTTTTTATTTGTAGTGGGACCTGCAAAATCGTAAGTGTGGAGGTAATGTTGGGCTCGGGATATGATCACTTTTATGACGGTTATTATACACTTTTACCGCATGTACATATGTGTTTTTCATCTTTTGAAGGAGATTTTTGATGAATTTTATGTTAAAATGGTATGATCGACATAAGGTACATATGATTCATGTTTAATGATTGTATCGAGTATAATTCATCATGTTTTTACATTTCCAAGGATATGATTCACAATTTTTTATGTTACAGGGTGAAAACACACCACATTTCTGCTTCTGACACTTGATTGAACACTCTTTCGAGCACTCATTTTGGTACTTGATATGGCACTGCGTCCAACACCTCTTCCTACACAAAAACGGAGGGCGACTTGGTGGTTATGGTATTGGTGGCCAGTGATGGGCGAATCGAGAACATGGGTTTTGTTCATGCTTTCCCCCTCTAGCTATTGAGCTTCTGACAACTCAGTTTTAGTTGTTCAAGAGGGAAATTATTGGCTTTCTCTGTTTTATCAGTTAGGGCACCATTTAATGCAAATTGTCGAATTTAGAAGTGGTTCGACCCTCCTGTGCTCGACCACTTGACCTGTAAACATTATAAATACCAATGAGGTAGTCAGACTTAAGTTAAGCATCATATACATTAGTGTGATAGAGACAAATACGTTTTTACTCTGTTTTAAGCTTTTACATTGCCAAATTATACCAGAACTGTGTTTTTGAGTTTTTATGGTGAATTCATCTTGCTAAGCGTGTGGTGTGATTTTAGAAAGTGACCATGACTTGATGGGGGGGGCACCAACAGTCTGGTAACTATCTTTGTGTTGTTCATGCATTTTATGATTTAATTGTTCTCTTTAATTTTCTATACATGCATATTTTTATTGTGTTAATTAGTTTGATGTAGTTTAATTGTTTTGATTCTCTTTTGTAGGTTAGAATGATGAGATGTGTTAACATCTATTGATCTTGTAGATTAGGAACGGATTTGAAAATACATAGACTAACCCCATGCACAATTAGATATTAAGTTATGCTTTCTTTTATGATTTTATAGTCAAGTTTAAAACAGAGTTTTAATTAGACTAGAACAAAGTTTTTATTTGGGTTCTCTTCGACAAGGATTTGATGGATGGATAGAGTTAATTCCAGTTTTTCATTACAGCTTGCTTATCTCATTTTTATATAGATCTTGTTTAATTAGTTGTTGATTAATTTAGTTGTCAGCTTACTTTTAATTTCATGTTTTAATTTCTGTTTTCAAGCACTTTCTTATTGTAGTTTGAACTTTGAATTGTTAGAATAGATGTAGCATAGTTTCATTTATGTATTTTCCTTTCCTAGAATTAAATTGCAATTATGTTTCTTAGTTAATGGTTGAATCTAGTTTTGCTTATGTAGTATAGAAGAGTAATGATGATCTTGTTATGTTGTTGATGGTTTATACATGAATATGCAGGGTATTTAACATTGTTTATGTCATGGCTAAACTCTCTTTGGATTGTTTAATCCATACCTTTCACTTTTCTATTGATATCACTGTTGAGCTCATATCGCTTGAATTATCTTTTATTGTCAAGTGCCATAGAGATATCATACGACACTGGAGGCATTCACACAACCACCAACACTATATTTGAGTTTTCATAGGTTAAAAGATAGTTTTCTTGCTTTCATAGATTAAGAAATAGTTTTCTTGCTTTCATAGATTAAAAGAGATAGTTTTCCTGCTTTCATAGATCAAAAGATATAGTTCCTTGATTTCATAGTTTCAAAAGATAGTTTAATTGTTGTTGTAGGATAGATAGTCTTTTCTTTGATAGACTAGATAGTAGTTTTTCTTATCATAGGTTCAAGACTAGTTTTTAGTTCTTCTTGCTTTCAATTAAATAGATTTGCATTCATGAATTACAAATAGTTTTGAATTAAGAATTTAGTCCTCTTGCCTCTTAGGCTAGATAGTTGTTCAATGAGAAGTTTTAATTTGATTGCTTGCAGTAGTTAGTTGTATTTGCTTACATGTTTACTTGATTTAGTAGGTTAGTTAGGTGTCTTTTCTTGCTTGTTTATTTACTTGCTTTCATAGGGTAGTTACTCATTGAATATAGGTTGGCAAGTTAAAGTAGTTTTCTTTTGTCATTTGCTTATTTTCATGCTTAATATTTTTTTGTTCTTATTGTCGAACTAGTTTGCTTCAAGTAGGGTTTTCACTTGCTTTTCTTAGAACTATCCATCGATCCTTGGCCCAAAAGTACTTAGGTTACCTATTTTCAAGTTGCTTAGTAGGGTTTTCTCATTAGATAGTTTTGCTTGAGTAGATTAGCCTTAGATAGATACCTTCATTAGCTAGATTATACTCCTACCAACCCTTCTACCTTTGGCATATATTTTTCTACAACTCTAAGTTTACTTACCCCAGGTTGAAAATTTAATTGAGGGTTTTTACTGTGTTTTTAGTGCATATACAACACCCATCAGTTCATCCCACAAAGGAAGTAGATGAGGAAAGGACTGAGTCTGATGAGTCGAAGACTCAAGCAGGCATAGAACAAGAATAGTAGGAATAAACACCAACAACAGAGAACACAACACAGACATATTTTAGCGGAGATGAAAAGGAGGAAGAACAAAAATATTAGGAAGTAGGGCCCTCAAGTACACCAAGAAAAGGGAAGGGAAAACAATAGGTTCAGAGATCCTCGTGCAAGAAACCAGAGGTAACCATTGTGTTACTATGCATACCAATAGACGTAAAGATTGTCACAAACTTACTTGGATGCATAGATAAACTGTGTTATTCAGATCATGATTTAAGGGACATAGATAAATTCCCAGAGTTCACACAATATGTATACTTAGAAAGAAGAAGGTTCAGCATGACAGGAGTGCCCATAATGGAGCCTAAATAGTGGATACAAGGGCTATATAACACATGTATAATGAACCTATTGGAGATCCTACACTTTAGTAGAGGAAAGGATATAAATAATTGTGTCAAGTAGTTACTGGCATTAGTACATGGAGGTATTTTTTGGTTGCATACACAAGTTTCCAATGACATTTAATTGATAGCCAAGATAACAGTTCTTCAAAATAACGGTGAGAAACCTACATAATATCTCGATGACAATACCAAGGAGAAAGCCTCGGAAGAATATATGAAGCATACTTATGCGATAGAGAGAGGATCCAGAGGGATCATCATCAATAGGATCAGTGAACCAACAACATGGCTAGCAACCAAACTGATGGTCTATAAATTACTCAAGAAGTTTTGCAAGGAGGAAGTGCATGCAGGCGTTGTCGGACCCATGATATGGTTAATCTAATGATGATAATTAGATCATTTTTGGCCAAATGTGTATATGTGTTTACCTATTTTGAAGATTTTTGGAGGATTTTTTTGTTAAATCATCGTGGTTCATACTAGGGAAAAATCCTAGGTCATTTCTTCATCCAGCACTCCATCCGATACTCCATCTGACACTCAGCCCGATACTCCATCTAACACTCTGTCTGACACTCCATCCTGCACTAAAACCATGGGCGATTTGGTTGTTATCATATTGGAGACTAAGGATGGGAGAATCAGAGACATGGGTTTTCATTGTGCTCGTGGCCTCCATCTACTGAGTTTCTAACAACTCAGATTGGGTTGTTATGTTGGGAGTTTATTGGCTCACCTTGTTTCTAGAAGCCATCGGTAGTTAAGACGCATTGAATGTGATTTGTTGTTTTTAGAGGAGGTCGGCCCTTCCATTAATTGACCTCTCAACTTGTAAATCTATAAATACACCTTAGTGGTCAAACAAAGAGAGTTAGAGGAGAGAAAAAGAATAGTTCATCTCTATTTGGCCATTTTCAGACATATTTTGCTAAGGCTGTGTAAAACTACATTTTTCATTTTAATGTTGAATTCATGTTGCTTGAGCTCGTGATTTATCGTTGAGGAGTAACCATGACCTACTGGGGGGGCCACCAACAATCTGGATGAATATTTAGTCAATTATTTTATGAATTCATATAATGTAATCCTCATTTCTTTTGTTTCTTGTACATGAGTTTTATTCTCTTTATTTTCTGTGTAGATTGTTGTTCATAATTTAATTAGTTTAGTTTAGTTTTGTAGGTTATTATGGAGGCTAGTGTTAATATGCAATGACCTTTTAGTTGATAAGAAACAAACTTTCAAGCTTTTAGATACTAACCCCTGCGTATAATTAGATGGTATTTAGATTTTTCATATGCTGAAATAGAGTTTTAAAACAAAGTTAAAACAAAGTTTCTAGTTCATGGTTTCTTTGGCAAGTTTCGATGGATGGATAGTTGTTAGTTTTTGTTTTCATTTATAGTTTGCTTATCTAATTTTTGTTTAGTTTTTCTTATCTAGTTGTTAGTTAGTTTGCTTATTTAATTTCTTGTCATATGATGAAATAGAAATAGAAATAGGATTTAATTTATGTTTTATGAGTATTTTTCATTTGCAATTTAATTTATTAAAATAGAATTAGTTTAGTTTACTTCATGCAATTTCCTTTTCTAGATCTAGGTTGCAATTTTAATTCAAAGTTGATTATTGAATTTATTTTTCAGTTATGAATCTAGGTAGTATGAATTTGCTTAATTAGCATAGAATGCAATTGAATTAAATAGAAAAGTGTTTTTATTTTGTTGATGATTAATGCATGAGTGAATAATCACATGGATATGCAGGGTAGTTGATGTTGCTTCTATAATGGCTAAGTTCTCATTGGAATGTGTAATTCACACTTTTCACTTTGCTATCGAAGTCAATATTGAGTTTATCCCTCTTGAGTTATCGTTAATTGTTAAATGTCATCGTGATAAGACATGACCATCAACACTATATTTGAGTTTTCTTTCTTTTATAGATTAGAGGATAGTCTCCTTGCTTTTGTAGATTAGAGAATAGTTCTCTTGCTTTGGTAGATTAAAGAATAGTTTTATTTTCCTAGATTAAAGCATAGTTGTTGATTAATTTTATTGTCACGATGCTTTGAATTTAGTAGATTAAGATTTCCTTTCATAAATCAGAAGTAATTATGAAGTTTAATTTAAGAATAGAGTTCACTTTCTTATTAGTTTGATTAGTTTCTTATTGAGTAATTTTGATTAGTTTACTTGATGTAGAAGTTATCATAGGTTAGTTAGTTGTTTTCTTACTTGTTTACTTTCTTTGATAGGGTAGTTGTGTGTCTATTTACTTACTTTAATAGGATAGTTTCTTATTGAATTTGAGTAGGTTAATTAAAGTAGTTTGTTGTTATTGCTCATTAGATAGATTAAATAGATAGTTTTATTTTTCTTATTGTCATGATTAAGTCAGTTTTCTTTAAGTAGGATTTTCATTTGGTTTCTTAGGACTATCCATCGATCCTTTGTTCAAAAGTTTTTTTTTTTTTTTGTAAGTAAGTTTTTTTGTATTATATATAAAAAACCTTCTAAAGTTCAAGATCCAGAGTACATAGCTGAGTTAAGCGGTTTTAATTGCTGAACTGCTCCATAAGGAGAAACCAGTTCAGCCAACCATATTAATCTAGTTACAAAATTACTAACATTCTTGATAAAAAACTAGACAAATTAACTACCCTGAGAGCCACTAGAGCTAAAGTAAGGAACCATCTGTGTGTAATCTGGCACATACTCTGGCAGGAGGACTGGCCAGGGTTTTTCAATGACAGGTGTCCCGCCGTTGAGCATCCATTGCATGTCCGTGGCGCCATCGGCCTTGTCCACATCAGCTTCCAACTTTGCACTTGTCGCCGAGGCAGGCTGCAGGAGTCTGGGGCTGTTTTCGACCACCGCTGCTGCCGTGACTGGGTCGGCTTCATCACGTTCATTACCTACAAGGGTCTCCAAGCTCACAGAGTCTATCCCAGGCGTAGGTGTATTTATCTTCTCATCAGACTGCAGGCTCCCCTCTGTATCCTCGTGCTGATGGCTGCCCGCGTGGTCGCTGAGAGAAGCATCACTGGTGTCTTCCGGGGAGGCTTCGGGGGGGTTGGCGAGGAGCTGAAGCAGGACGGTCAGCCTCCCCTCCAGTTGTTAAACCCGAAAATGGAGATCGTTCACTCCGTCGCGAAGCTCAAAGACAAGTTCATGTAAAATGGCATATTTTTCACGCGGAAGGTCTGGGCAGGGCGTGCTTGTTTGGCTGCGACGACCATGAATAGGCGCAAAGGGAGGAGGGGGGTGCTGGGCAGTGGAGGACCACCAGGTATTAAAAACATCGATGATAGCTAGACCCTCAAGAGCCTGGGTGGATGAACCGGAGGGCGAGGTGGAAGTGCAGGGTCGCCGGGGGTGTTAGGGAGAGCCTCGCCGTGGGCGCATTCTCTGTCACGACATGGTGTGGGTTGGCTGCTGTAGAGAGTCTACAGAGCCAGGGTAAAGGGCAAGGAGCAGCCAAGAAACCATAAAAATTGCCGAACCAGAATCAGAGTGAAACTGCCAAGCCATAACATAAGAGGGAGAACGCATTGTGCAGTGCATAAGGGTGGTCGAGGGAGTGTAAGTTAATGCCCCTCCCATCGATGTGAAAGCAGTTTAATGCTCAAGGATGGCGGCAATAGTAGGCACGAGCCGAGCACATGGCTCCATGCCTTGCTGGCTTCCCCTTTCTGTCTCTGCACGCCAGGTGGTGGCCACTAACACCCCATCCGGGTGATTGTCCATTTCCACTGCTTTGTTGATGCATTGGTGAAGAATGGGATGCGTCTGATCTAGAGAAGTGTTGCAGAGGAGTTCTGGTCCCTCTCAGTTTGCTCCTATGTTAGCCAGGTAGTCCGCTACTTGGCTTTCTTTGCGTCTGACATGACCGGGTATGAATACCTGGTTGGGGTGCAAAAGCTCTGTTAGGAGTTGAAGCCCATGCGAGAGTCGCCATCTTGGGGAGAGCTTTTCAGGGTCGGCGTCATTTAGGAGCTGGCCAAGGAGGTTTACGAGGATCTGGGAGTCGCCTTCCACAAGAAGCTGATTGAAGTCGTGCGCCTTGGCCAATTGCAACCCCCGTATGAGTGCCCAAAGTTCCGCCACATTGTTCGTGGTATGGCCTAAGGAGCCTACACTGATTAGAAGAATGTGCCCCTGATGATTGCGAAAGACAGCTCCGTAGCCTGATGCACCTGGGTTGCCTTTGGAGGCATCGTCGAAGTTAAGTTTGAGAAAGTCTGTTGGCGGGGCAGACCAAAAGGAAGGGCTGGGGGTGGGGGGTGGTTTAGGGGCGGTGGGAGGGGGAGGAAGGGAAGGAAGGGGGAGCCAATGCTTAAGGATGAGGGATTCAGAGGGGGTGCCGGTTAGATCTTGGTTCGTCCAAGGGTGGAGGTGGAGTGTTTCAAGGATGTTGCGGTGGAAACTAGTCCAACATTGTTGCCAAGGGAGGAAAGTGTTCCTGAAGATTCTTCGATTTCTCTCTTTCCAGACTTGCTAGAGGATGAAGCCTGGGATTAATTGCCAGATCCGATTTAAGAGGGAGGAAAGGAACGGATGATCCCTCCAATCAGCAATGGTGTCTGCAACATTGTCTCGAACATAATCCGAGGTGCGCATTATGAGCGCCATTTGATCCCAGATTCGAGCTATGTAAGCACAGGAGGTGAGGAGGTGATTAATGGTTTCGGCTGCTTCCCCACAGAGAATGCACATTGAGGGGCCTACAAAGCCACGCTTAGAGAGGTTATCCCAGGTGAGGATACTAGAATGAGCCACCAACCACAGGAAGAGGGTAATTTTGGGCCAATGCTTAAGATTCCAGATCTTTTTCCAAATTCTGTCTGTATGTTCCAAGCTCGAATGAACTTTTATGTGGTAGGCTTCACTTGTGCTAAAAGTGCCTTTTGGTCAATGTCCCCATCTCAGGATGTCCTCTCCCTTGAGTTTGGCGATTTTCCTTTTAAGCAGCTCCATTTGATATGGTTTCAAGTCCGCCTGGTCGCCTAAATGTAAGCTTTGCCTGTCCATTATCCAATTTCGCCAAGTATTGTCCTGCAGCTCATCCTTCCAATAGTCCGCCACCGTCACCAGTCCTGCTTGCATAGCTGGGGCACAGATTTGGCCTGCCCATTCTTCCTAGTCAAGGGTGGGCCATTGCTGCCAGGAGTCGCTCCAAAAAAGGGCCGTTTTCCCATCTCTTACTTCCCAAAAAGCATGTTGGGTGATGAGGTGTCTGTTTTTCCTTGCCGCTGTCCAAACTAAAGAGCCCGGTGTATTGCCATTCCAGCGTATGAGGTTTTTCTCTGCTACTAACGGTGCGTATTTTTTCCGCCAAAGCCGGGCCCAAAGATCCTTTGGGTGTTTTAGCCACCTCCACCAAATTTTAGCGCTAAGAATTTTGTTCATGATGCTTGGATCCCTAAGTCCAAGGCCTCCTTGCACTTTAGGCCTGCAAATTTTTGCCCAACTTACCAGTGCTATTTTCTTCTCTGTGTTTATGCCTTGCCACATAAAGTTCCACTGTAAGTTTTTAATGGTGGTCTGCACAAAGGTGGGGGCGGTCAGGACCGAGAAGATGTAGGTGGGGAGAGCCTGAAGAAATGCTCAGAGGAGAATGAGTCGGCTGGGGAGATTGAGAGTTCGAAGGGTCCAGAAAGAGAGCTTTTTGGAGAAAGAGGAGAGCAGGTGCTCCCAGGAGGAGTTTCGAAGGGCGTTGTCGATCAAAGGAATACCAAGGTATTTGGACGGAAGGGAGCTTCTTTGAAAACCTAAGAGGTC